>PVKA01035735.1:0-22375 GCA_004027165.1 Ctenomys sociabilis
TTTTTTTTTTTTTTTTTTTTTTTTTTTTTTTTTTTTTTTTTTTTTTTTTTTTTTTTTTTTTTGAGACAGGGTCTCACTGTGCAGTTCAGGCTGGCCTTAAGCTCACTTTGTAGCTCAGGCTGGTCTCGAACTCACAACAATCCTCCTGCCTCAGCCTCCCTAGTGCTGGGATTACAGGCATGCACCACCATGCCCGGCTACACATATGTTTGTACAGTGTTCCAATAAGGATAAATGGATTTGTCTTTTCAGACATCTTATAATTCCTTCACGGTGCAAACATTCAAAGTGCCTATCTCACTTTGCAGGGCTATGCATCACTGCTATTTATAGTCACCTCACTGTACGGCACAGCACTCAAGAGTCTTGCTCCTACCTAATGTGACACAGAGCCCGCTGATCACCACTTCCTGTCCTGCCTCCCTGTGCTGCTTCACAGCCTCTGGCCATCATGTTTTGTAGATGTGAGCTGAGGTGTCACTGGGTACATCAAATCCAAGTGGTCAGAATTGAAAGACACATGCTTTCAAGTTTTAAAAACAAGAGTACTAAAAGTAAGACTTAAGTAGAAGTTCCCAGGAGAAAACCACTTACATGTGTTAGGTCAGCCAAGGTGAGTCTTCTACAGCTTTCAAAGATACAAACAGCCCACTGTGGTGCATTTGCCATAGGTTCACCACCAGTGGGTTAGATAAAAGACATGTAATGCTACCGCTATTCAATGTCCTAATATACCTGTCTGGACCTTATTGACAGAGGTGCTATTAGGCAAAAGTGACTTCAAAGAAAGGAAGCTTGTCAGGAATTAGGTATATCATGATATTGAACTGGTCAATTCTCCCAGCGAACACAGCAATGCTAAAGTTGTATTTACCCAATAGTACAATACCAAAATACATGAGGCAAGCAGTAAATTTTGAGATGTTCATGTTTCTCTATTATTATTAATAAGATAGCAGTAGCCAGTAGGAATAATGTTGAAGCATATGGCACTACCAATCAATTTGATTTAACTAAAATTTTTCAAAAACTTCTTCCAACAATGGCATAATATATCTTGTTTCCAGGCTCACTGGATTACTAACCAAAATAAACCACATTCTGTACCATAACACACATTTTTAAAATTTTAAAATAAATCATACAAAGCATGCTGTCAAATCACCACAAAATTAAACCACAACAAAGCTGAATCTTTAAAATCCATAAATATTAGAAATTAAACAGCATACTTCTTAACCATAAAGAAGAAATACAAATGGTCAATAAATACACAAAAATGTTCAGTATCTCTGACCATTAATAACATGCAAATTAAAGCAATAGTGAGATTCCCTCTTGCTCCAGAAAGAATAGCTGTCATTCAGAAATTGTATAACAAATATTGGTGAGGCTAAAGGAGAGAAAAACCTACATAAAGAAAACAAGAGGCTTCAAAATGCAAAATACACAATCATTATGAAAATCAGTATCAAGAGTTTCAAAGAGTTAAAAATGGAAATTCCTTTAGACCCAGCTGTTCCCCTTCTGTGTATCTTCCCCCCAGGAGTTAAAGATTTCATATTACAATGACACATGCATAGGAATGTTTGTGGCTGCACAATTCCCAATAGCCACATTTGGAAGTGACCAATATGTCCATCAGCGAGTGGACAAAGAAAGCATGCAATCTGTGCACAGTGGAATAGCATTCTACCATGTGGTATAGACTTGAGTTATTTGTAGAAAACATGATGCTACTTGAATGACCATAATGTCAAACATGTAAATTTAATTTGCTTCTCTTCTTTGAGAAAACAAAATATAAACAAAGAGAAGAATTAAAAATAGATAATAGAAAATAAGGAGGTAGACCTTTTGCAAAATGGAGAGGGCCCAAGAGATGGCAGAAAGTGAAGGGCTGCGAGGAGGCCACAGGAAGAGTCCTGATGACTTATGTACACTACTGTCCATGGGGATGTGAGCATGGCACACCATGAAGGTTCACTGAAAAGCAATTAAAGAGAAAACATAAAGCATTCAACATGTTCTATGGCTCTTTCCTATTTTCATTAAGGAAGACAATTATCTCACACTGAGGGTCCATGATAAACAGGACTTTCTTGATGGTTCACTTCAAACATAAAGTATTATAATCATCATTAGAAATAACTAGGAATATTATATTTCTGCTTAGTTCAATTATATTTTCCTGGAACTAGAAATTATAACAATGCGTTATAATATTATTTGTTATTGTCTCCCTATAGAAACTGTTTACCAGAGTAACATCAGTACAGTATATTTTTCCCAGTCATTTTCATCAATTGTAATTGTAATGGAAATGCATCCCATTTTACTGGAACCAACAGATCTCTAGTGTTGTGACCATGAATGGAAATGTTCCATGGCTTCAACATCTCACTTAATTTGCTGAGATCCTTCCTGAGGAAGGCACAATAACTTTCTCCACTTACAGACAAAATTTGAGGAGACAAATTTAACCTCTGGTCTTAATCTCAACTTATTTAAAACTAAGAAATTCCATTTGAGGAACTTGTATGGTACCATATCATGTCGTATACATATGATGAAAACTGCAGCTCTTCCCCCAAAACTTACATGAAGTAAATTTCCTGTAGGCTTAGCAGTCATCACAGAAGGGAAAACAGAAAGTCAATTTACGTAATGCAGGATAATGTATACTCTAGTAAAAATACAAATGCATATGTTTAGTCTAGTAAAAATATAAATAGTGTAATCTAAAATTCTCTTCAGAAAGTATTACTGTGTTGCGTTCACTTACTCACTCATTCACCATTCGTAAGGCAGCCTCTTGCTCTGCAGCATGGACTGGCCTGGGGCTGGGGATTCTCCAGTCTCAGGCTCCTGGGTGCTGTATTACAGGTATACACTACCACATCTGGCTTCCTCTCAACTTAAATTGTGTGTTTTACACTGTTACAAGTTAAATTTCAGCTACAGTGACTGTGCATATTTTCACGTGCTTCAAAGCCTGCCAGGCTTCTTCCAAGGACCAAGCAGAAACCAGGAAGGCGTGGTGCTGTGCTGCCTGCACACCCACCCTCATCGGGGAATGAGATTCTACACACTGTACACACAGAGCAACAGAAACAAAACTTCAGTCATAACAGAGGTGGAAGCCCTCAATGCAGATTAGCATTGCCACTTTTCTGAGAATGCACAGCAGTGCAAGTTACTGAAATGGAAATTCACAAGGTGCATGTTCTCAGCAGCTCCACCTCTGCAGTCCACACGGTGGTCATGTCTAGAAAAGAGTTGATGGGTAAGCACACATTCTGCGGAACCATAGGAATATATGGGCACCAGCACATCCCTGGGTGTGGAGACAAGCAGCCAGATATAGCTAAATGCCTCGATTTTGGAAAAAAAAAAAAATGTATCCTTGTAGACTATCATTTGATCAGATCATTAGCACAAGAAGAAATTTATTTCCTTGGATGTCATTAACACTTCCCATCCATCAGTCTCTTCATTCTATGATTTCCAAAGAACATTTCAATAATGAAATTATGAACAACCCTGCAGTTAATGGCATCTTTTACAGATATTAAATATAGACTTTGCATATGGCCGTTTTCTATTTTTTAAAAAATAGAGTCATTTCTTACCTTCTATTGAGTGCTGTGATATGTAATTGAAAAATGAATATTGTATGAAATCACAGAAGCAATTGTAGGTAGATGTGAAGCAATCTCAGAATTATTCGATGAACAGTAATCAACACCTTGTTGTCAGGAGGTAGATGAAAGGGACAGTAGTCGATGAAACAGTACTCAATTAGGAAGCCCACTCTAATGGTTTTTCTGATAATGTGAGTTGGTTGTTTGTTGGGAAACTAAAAAATTAAAGGTGAATTTTAACAACTAAATAGAACAGTGGGTGAATCTATAATAACCAGAGGTAAATAAATTAGTTCCTACTTCTACTTTACCAGAAAGGAATTTGCAAGTCATTAAAAAAGCATACTAACTAATCATTTATAAACATTCTACATGGTGCCACCGATAATGTGCTAGATTTTGCAATATGTAATTCTGAAGTGGCTGCCTCTCAAGGGAACTATATATGTGCTGATATCAAATTATTAGAAATTAAAAGTTTTTCTAATAATCTAAAATAAAATAAATCGACATGATTTCTGAATCATAATTTTTAACTTACCTTTTAAATTTTTGAATCATAAATATTTCAAACAAAGACAATGCATATTTGCTAGAGTTTAGTAATAACTATCATAATAAGTGAAAAAAAGAATGGAGTGGGAATTATGACAATAGAAAGTGACTGTTCATGTGACCCTTTCCTCCTTCAAGTCAAGGTCCACTCAGTTTGGGCAACATGGCCGCATGGTTGGCCTGAGAAGCTCCACAGGAGGGGCAGTGTTTCATATTGACAACCAGGAACCAGTGGCCACCGCCCAGGGCGCATATGCCTGGACATCGGAAGCTACTTGGATTTGCACCTTAATCCCGACCCATTCTTTCTGAGTGAATTGCTTAGAAGGTTTACACTACTTTATTATTATTATGTAAAAGGGCTGCATATGTACAGGGCACCATGCAGTTTGATACATGTGCGTAAGGCATAACATTCCAGTGTGTGATGTGTTTGTCTCCTGGAGCATTCATCATTTCTTCACAGTGGTGATATTAAAAGTGCCCTGCCAGATCTCCTGAGGCACAGGGATGCAGGAATACTGGTGACATTTACACCACCCTGCTGTGCAGCCCACGGTAAGGACAGCCTCTGCCCCCACCACCATGCAGGACCTTGGCGTTGCCCCACCCCAGCTCCTGTCAGCCTCCAGAAACCACAGCCCTTCTCCACGTGTGGGGACAAGGAGCACACCCCATGCTGCATTTCTGTGCCTCCCTTAATCCAGTTAGCACTGAGTCCCCATGCCATTCTCACTGCCACAAACAACAGAATCCTGGCTTGTGTCATGAATACAATCTTGCAATGTTTATTTGTACCGTGTTTTACTCTTCAGTGGCTGAGGGCCGCTGGGTCTATTTCCAGTCCTTGGTCATGACACGTGGATAGTGCTGCAGTGAGCAGCAGTGTGGGCATCTTCTTGACACACTGGTCTCGTGTCCTTGGCTCATATGCCCAGCAGTGTGGGTGTTCCTTGGATGGACATTCTGTTCCTAGTCCCCAGGGAGCAGTCACACTGCTCCCCAAAGTGGCTCTTCCAGCTCACACTCACCAGTACACAGGGTCTCCTCTTGTCCCCATTCTCACCAGCATTGTTCATCTTTGTCTATCTGTAATCACTAGCCTCAACTAATGTGGACCCAATTTCATTCCCCTAGAGATGTTGAACATTTATTCATAGATATTTCAGCTATTCATATGTTCTTTGGGAGACATCTTTATGCTTGTACCTACTTCGACATGCATAACTGCTGTTAAATTGTTGGACTTGCTCACTCCTCGGGAATATCAGCCCCAGGGCAGGCATGCACTCGCCCTGCGGGAATCCTCTCCCATCCCTCTGGGGCCACTTGCCTGCTTTCCTGCACAGACACTTCTGCACCTGTCGTGAACCCCTTTTGTGTTTTCGGTTATTAAAATTCCTCTCTAAGTGTCTTATCAAATAATGACGTCATATAAAATGATCCCTCTTACTCCCATGTCGGGAACTGTTTCTCCTGCATTTCTGGTGAGTGGCTTGCTAGCTTCAGCTTCTAGGTTTTGTTTCCTTTTTTCTTGTTTACCTTTATTATTTCCCTTATGCACATGCTCTTTTTATTTTTTATTTTTATTTTACATTGAAGAGAAAATGCAATGACACCAAATGTCAAAGCACAATAATCTGGTATTAACAATGGGTAATACATTGCATAGTGTTATCTTCAAGCTAATCGCTCAGATTACAAGATACACGCTTGAAAAGTTAATCAAAGAATATAAGCAGAGGCCATTTCTTTTAATGCACTACTAGAAGAGGGTAGTATGATGATCTTAGCTGCCGTGTGTGTACATGTATATGCACATAGCGCTTTTCCCTTCCTCCCTTTTCCCTTTCCGCATCCCTGTTGTCCTCTCACTTTGCGCAGTCGCTTTCCCTTTCACAATGTGTGTTTTACATTGGGTCTCATTTACTCTTTCGGTTTCTACACTGTGGAGACAATATAATGCTCACCACGCACGTCTGACGGATTTCAGCTACGAGCATGGTCGCCACTTGCGCCCACTTACCTGCGAAAGCCGCTAGACGGTCCTCCCTTGAAGCTGAGCAGCCCGCCACACCTCTGCTACCTGTTTCCCAGCTTAGAGGGACAGGTGCTGTTTCCAAGCCTGGGCCGCACAGGTTTGCTGCCATCCATTTGGGAGCGCACACGGCACTGTGTATGGTATTTTAAATTCTTCTGGCAAAATTCCCCAAAGGGAAACAGCTGGGTCGAATGGGGCCTCTCACCCTGGCTTTCTGAGGAATCTCCGCACTGATTTCCACAGTAGGGACACCCGTCTGCACTCCCCCCAACAGTGGAGCAGGGCTCCTTGTTCCCCATAGTGCCTGCAGCATTTGTTGCTGGTTGACCTCTTGATGATTGCCATTCTTTCCAGGGTGAGATGAAATCTCAGTGTTGCTCTAATTTGCATTCCTGACGTGTCCACTGATGTTAAACACTTGTTCACATACTTTGTGCCATTTCTATTTCCTCATCTAAGAAGTTTGTATTTGTCCTCGATGCTCATTTTGGACTGGGGCTTTTGAATTTGGAGGGCCTGATATTATTCAGTTCTTTATATGTTCTAAATAGAAGTCCTTTGTCCAAGAGAAAGTTAAAGATTTTCCCATTCTATGGGTTTCCTTTTACCCTGTTGTGATTCCTTTTGATGTGCAAAAAGTTTTTAAAAACATTACATTCCAGTTACTGATGTTTTGAGTATTTCCTGTAAAGTTTGGATTTGGTTCATGAACTCTCAGGCTGTCCCTGTTTTTGAGATTTCTACCTTCTTTTTCTTCCAGTAGATTTAATGTGTCTCCCTTGTGGCTTTGTTTCTTTACTTCAGTTGCTGTCATTTTAGAAATCTCAGGGACATGTCTGTCATTTTCTTCTATCTCATCGTCTCCTTATTTTGTTCTTAGTGGGCTGCAGGTGTGAGATCGCACCTGCTTCCGTGTGTTGTCATTTTCTATTTCAAAAGTTTTCGTTTTGTTTTCTATGCTGATCCTTGCGTGGTTTTGTATTGGGTAGTTCCATTACTAGGATCCAGTTCTCTCTCAGGATGGCGGGAGCTGGCATGTGGCATCACAGGTTCAACGTCGCAGCTGTAGCTGGTGACCAAACAGACTCGGGGCCAGTTTTGGCACTCAAGGCAGTGAGGCTCGAATGTGCACACTGAGGTTTTCTTCTAGGTTTAATCAAAAGAACTTAAAAAGAATTGGAACAGGAGGCTTTCTGGAGCTGTGTGAGCAATCATGCGAAGTGCATAGCGAGGACCAGTGCCCTGTTAGCTTGTTTGCTTCGATCTTTTTCTTATCATCTCAAGTTCATTTTATACAAGAAAAGGGAAAATGTGGCTTCTTTACCACTAACTACAAGTCCAGCTAATAAAATCTTATAGTTGAGTCATTGTCATACATTCATACCAACAGAACACAACATTCAGACCTTGAAAATTCAAAGCATAGAATTACAGGCACTTGCTGCTACCCTCACACTGTGATAACACTAGAATGGAGAAAGGTCTGCCTTTCTCATGCCCATGTTCAAGAGGAAAGGTGCCTTGTATTATACTACTTAAATAGTTAAGAAATACAACTTCTCTCCAAACTTTTGCTTCTCACTACTGTATTTGGTGGGTTCAAAATATATGCATTTAAAAAATTTAACCTGATTACTTTCTTTTGAAAATAATGGAAATCACCAAGGGATCTAAAATTCTGGGGTTCTTTTGTTTTTGTTTTTTTTTTTTTTTTTTTTTTTTTTGCAGAACCAGGGATTGAACTCAGGCCCTTGCACTTTCCAGGGAAGTGCTTATTCCACTGAGCCATCTCCCCAGCCCCTTAATAAATTTATTGATGCTATCTAGATATACTTAAGGATCATATTTATCATAAAGAATTTGTACACATATGTGATGTGTCTTGACTCTTTTCCCCCTGCCCTCCCCTCACTCTAACCCCTTATCCTCCCTTTATTTATAAAGCTTTAAACTAGAGAAAACATTCCTAAATTTAATTGGGAACAAAAGGTAACCTAGGGGTCCGGGGAAATAGCTCAGTAGAATAAAAGCTTGACTGGCAAGCTTAGGGTCCTGAGTTAAATCCCCAGTCCCACAAAAAAAAAAAAAAAAAAAAAAAAAAAAAAAAAAAAAAAAAAAAAAAAAAAAAAAAAAAAAAAAAAAAAAAAAAAAAAAAAAAAAAAAAAAAAAAAAAAAAAAAAAAAAAAAAAAGTGACCTAGACTAGCAAAAATAATTCTAACTAACAAAGGCAAGCAGGAGTCCTCACAATCCCTGACTCGGAACTATACTACAAAACTACTGTGAGGTAAACAGCAAGGTCCTGGCGAAAACCAGACCTGAGGATCAGTGGAAAGAAGAAAAGATGCAGACACAGCTACCCACACTCAGCCACCTTATCTTCAGCAAAAAGGACATCTTTCTTCCAGTGAGGGTGCCACGTGCCAAAGACTAAGCCCAGACCCAAGAAGCAGCACTGATGTCATTGGGATCTAAGGACAAAGCAGATAAGTGCAGTCTCAAAGCCACAAGACAAGCTTCAAGCTCCCTGAAACATATGTAAAGCAACATGGCTGGAGCCCTCTACCATCTGCAGTGCTGCTGTGCCTGGGCCAGGGCAGGGGTGGAGGGAGGTAGACGAGAGGTAAACATGTCTACTCCTGTCCTGCCTCCCACTGCGAAGCAAATGCAAGTCCAGCTGGGCAGCGTGGGCCAGAGCCAACCTCCTGGGCACAGTCGCCAGGCTCCCAGGCTGGGCAGAAGCACACCCCTCAGAGGCCTGAGCGCTGCAGTCAGGCTTTTGGCTCCAGGGTCTCATCCTTGATATTTCAGCTCTGCATTTCACTTCTCTACTAAGCATGCAGTTTCACTTTATGGGTACTCATACCCTTTGCCTGTTTTTACTGAAATCTTGACCTTTTTCTTGCAAATAGCTACAAAGACATTCAGAGCCAGCAGGCATCTGACAACCAGGCATGCTTCAAATACTTTCTTTCCTAAAGGCCAGTCCTCACTTGTGCTGTCAAAAATACAACAAGCTTAACCTTGAGATACCCACGGCCACGCCCCCTAGGCCACACCCTCTTCTCACTAGTGTCCCCTCCCACTCTGCATTTCATTTTGAAGGAGGAACTTAAAACATTTTTGGAATGTCACCATACAAAACAAAACAACAACAACAAAAAATTGCTTAACATATGAAAAGTCAGAGAGATGTCTTTTAAAATAGTTCATTGTAAGCTACCTGGATGCAGCAACACCATAGTCTGGGAAGAATACTTTGAAATATTTCTCTGCTTTTCCTAGTCATCATGGTGTGTGTGTGTGTGTGTGTGTGTATGTGTGTGTGTGTGTGTGTGTGTGTGTTATATTCACTTGCACTGTTTAATTAGTCATTCATTTAAGCTTTAAAATCCCTTATAGCTTGCGATTTATTGAAGATAATTTTATATGCACTTCTCCCACTTGTCTGACTCAGAAGAGTGAATCCTGTCATATACATCTTAATACAAGTGTGCAGAGACTATAAACATATAAGTTAGACATGGCTCTTGAGATGGTCAGTAGGGATGACTTTGTTACTGGCATGTCAATCACATCACTGAATATTTTTGAAATTACTCTCACAGGCATGAGAACATTAATATTATAGCAACATCTTATATTTTAATACCAAAGAATATGTTAAAGCCTGTCATGGTCTACACCACAGGTGGCTCTGGGTTGTTTTGCTGCATGTGCCTGCACTTGCTGTCTCCACAGCAGGCAGTTCTGGGGGTGCATGTTTTACCCTCCCTCCACTCATGCGGAGGTAGGAACAGTGTCCCACGTGAGAGCCTGTGTGAACCTCATGTTGAACATCCTGGCCGTGTGATACCTGATTCAGCAAGGGCTGAAGATGCACCTGCTTAATTCTAGGTGGCGCGCCTGGCGAGGGCCGTCCTCACAAACTTAGCTGGATGCTCAGAGCCAGACGACAGCATCAGAAAGATTGAGCGGCTTCCCTTGGACTCCTGTGCCACAATCAGCACACTGTCTACAGGTCTAAACTCTGGCACACTGCTGAAGCCAGAACGAAGTGTTGGCACCCTGATAGGGCTTGGGGAAAATGTGAGCAAACCATGTTCACAGCAGAGGAGCAGCAGCGGCAGTCTAGACAGGAACCTTCTGCTGCAGACCAGCATCTAAAACCTGAACCCGGCTCTTCACCAAGAGTTGAAAGAATGGCATAAGCTAGTCTCTGCTTAGTGGCATTGGAAGAGCTCACACTGGAGAGACTGCATGCCACCAACCTCCTCACACCAGTCTAAGAAACTGAGGTTGACACTCAGCCATGCAGTGCACCATACAACAAGGTCATCTCCTCAAGGTCGTCGATTCACTCACACATCTTCTTGGCACCAATAAAGCCATTACCTGCTGAAAATACTGCGAGTTGGGCTGGGAGATGGCTCAGTACAATAAAGCACTTCCTGGCAAGCGCAAGGGCCTGAGTTCAATCTCCGGTTCTGCCAAAAAAAGAAAAAGAAAAGAAAATACTGTGAGTTAAAAATGTATTGAATACAAACCAGGTTCACTGCCTATTATCTTAAATAAAGATCTCTTCTCTTCTCTTCTCTTCTCTTCTCTTCTCTTCTCTTCTCTTCTCTCGTCTCCTCCCCTCCCCTCCTCTCCCCTATCCTCTTTTCTGCTCTTCTCTCCTCTCCTGTTCACACTGTTCACAGCCTCATTTGCGCACCCCTCATGTGTACTGGTTTTACACTGCAGCATCAGACCTGGGCAGTAGTGAAAGACAAATTAGCACCAACAGAGTCAAAAATATTTACTACCCAGTCTCATAAGGGAGACAAACATTTGCTGACCTAGTCCAGAAGACAGAGATTTACAGCCCTGTTCTCCCTCCTCTATTGATAGGCAATAAATGGGCAAATAAAGACAAGAACAGAACAGAAATGGGTGCTAAATGTCCAGGGTATCCATTCATGTAATCTTTATGCCTCCAACTTTAGGTGTAGGTTCAATTGTACTGTAGCGTAAGGTGAAATTATTTTATTGTACTTGAGGTACAGCTAGCTGTTTTCATGCAGAGTGCATGTGGGGTGGTGTGACACCTTGAGTCGGTGAAGACCCAGGAAGTCTCCTCCAGCCCCTGCTCAGCCCCGAGGAGTGGCTGGGGAAGTGTGGGGCAGCCAGTGATTTGTGACTGCACAAACTGAATTGAACTGAAGGGGAGGGAACCTCTCTCCAAAGAACTGCACTCCAATTAGAAAGCAAAAGTTTCTTAAATGGCAGTTTCTCCTAAGTGTATGGAGAATTAGATTAGCTTCTTTCAAAATTAAATCTTGCTCCAAAAGGTCATTGAAAATATAGTTTACCTCATACATCAGAACTTCTTCATTTTTTTTCATATTTTTATGTTTTTAAGCTGCAATATCTAATCATACTCATTAGGTTATTTTGAATTATATATAACTTTAGTATTGTCAGGTTTGAAATATGAGCATTTCTTTTCTTTAAAAAAATTAATATTAATATCCAATATTTTGGGGGAAATCTCTCCTGCTGAAATGTAGAAACTGCCTCTATGGTTTTAATTTTCATGACAGCAATGCCCTAGAGCGGGAAAGGAAGGAGCACTTTTTAGCAACAGTGACAAGAAAGGCCATCTGGTGACCATCCAGCGCCGGGCCCAGCCACATGAGGAGGGTCTCTTTGTTTGCCACAGAAGTGGTTTGGTGAGGTTGAAGGTCACAACACAGATGAGCAGAAGGAGACCACAAGCTTTCCTTTTGTTTAATAGAGTGCGGGTGTCCAACAGCCAAGTGCTGAAAAAAGGAATGATTTAGCAGTCAGATTTTTGCTCATTTTGTTTCATTCTTGTGTTAAGAGCAGATGACATGAGAGCAACCCTCCAACACTGACTACCATGATGCAGTGCTGTGCAGTGCCTTCCAGAATCCAGTAGGGCTGTGTGTGATCCAGAGTTCACGCTGTCTGAACACTGCTCCTCACCTCCCACCCACCCTGCCTGAGGCCATCATTCTGCTTTCTGCTTTCATGAGTTTAACAACTTTAAGTGCTTCCTGGGGGTGGAATCAGATTCTTGTGCTTTTGAGACTGATGGTAACGTCCAAGGTCGACCAGTGCTCTGTGGAGCAGGGCTGTCTTTCCCAAGGACCAAAGCCCTCCACTGAGCAGGGATAGCACATTTCCAGCATCCATGCATGCTCCAGTAGACATCTGGGTCATTCCCATGCCTCGGCTATTATGAATATGCACACAGATGAATGCTCACTCTTTACCCATTTAGCCACACTGCCTTGTGTGGAGTGGAATCCACTTGCACCTAAATGATTAATAAGGAGGACTCACTTTGCCACTTGTGTGTTTTTTCTGGGTTCTGATGTTTTGGACATTCTGTTGTTCTGACTGGTGTGGTAGTGGTAGCGGTGGTCCATCTTTTCCTTGTTTTCTGTCCTCCTCATAGTTTAACGATGTTTTTAAGGGCTGCATTTTGAGAGCTTTGTCTTTTTTTAATTTATTAAAGTCTCTTGCAGGCATTTTCTTTGTTGGTACTGAGGCATGCCTAAAAGATCTCATGCAATAACAGTCTACACAAGCCGTTATGCTCAGCTTAACCATTCACAAAAATCCAACATTTTTGTCCCCCATGCTGCTACTGACCTCTGAATTCACATCTCTGCCACTGTGCACCCATAGGTTTTTATCACTGCAATGATATTTACTATTTTATTTTTCAACTTCCACACCAGAATTAGAGGTGATTTACCCATGAGAGTTATGCTAATAGAGTATTCACCTTTGAAATGATATGTTCTTATGTGTTTAGTGTTACTTCTTAAGTTTTAATGGTATTTTGTCTTCACTTGAAAGAGTTCTTGTAGTATTTCTTGTAAAGCAAGTCTAGGTGTGATAAAACACATCAGATTCTGCTTGTTTGCAGAAATGTTTATCCTTCCTTTCTGGAAGGATGATTTTATCAAGTAAAGATTTTTTCCTGTCAATAATCAGTAGTCTAATATACTGAATTACTCCTGACAGCAAGGCTCCTCCTGAGAAATCCCTGAAAGATTTATGGTGTCACCCTTCTACGCAGGAAGCCCACATGCTGCCTCTGTTCTCTCAGCTCTCCAAGGCGTCTCTGTGAGCACAGCTGGGTTCCTGCTGTGGACTGTAAGCTCACCCAGAGTTTTATCGGTCTTTACATGCATTTCTTGTCCCGGACTGTGGAGGCTTTGTACCACCAATTCTAAAGTAAATTTTTTCTCTCCTTTCTTCTCACATGTCCTCATAGGGCTGATACAAGCTAGCACAGCATCCTCAGGTCACCACAGCAAAACTAATTGCAGAATGTCACAAGCATCTCATTTCCCAGCTACGTCTCTAGGAAAATAGATGCAACCTAAACATATACCGTTTAGTGAAGTGGGTCAGATGCACAAGCCACAAGCCAAGATGGTGCATGGTATCTCTGACATAAGAAACACAAGAGGAGGGGAGAGCAAAGAAGCACAGAAAGAAGTTCAAATACTTCTTCAAATTACATATTTATTTGTTTTGAAAACTGTTCGATATGCATGCTAATTTGTTTCATTTCTACTAATAGTATATCTTCATTCTTCGAAAAGAAAGTTTATGTTATCTGTTTCTCTTTTTCGTCAAGCAGTGACCGTGACTCATCCAGATGGCTGACACTGACAAAAGATCTACAAGCTGTTCTTCAGGGTTTCAGCATAAATCTTGAGGAAATTTGACTGACCTTGTCAGATACAAAACTTACATTTTTAGTTATATATGTCTTGCTTCAATTGTGTCTGAACCATACAGCAGAAAAGTATAACCAGAAGGTATAAAACATAATGCCATATTAATATGCTGAGCTGTAAAAGGCTCAAGTCAACAACTTCAGACAATTGCCAGCTCTGCTGAAAACCCACAACTGTTATAGATTATTGTATTATATTGGGATATTTTTCTGAATTCAAGTACCTACAATATTTGAACTGGCATCAAGTATGAAAAGGTCTTTTAAAGAGTTCTCCAGGGGCTGGAAAGATAGCTCAGTAGAATAAGCACTTCTCTGGCAAATGCAAGGGTCTGAGTTCAATCCCTGGTTCTGCCAAAAAAAACAGTTCTCCAAATACAGCTTCTCTAACAACAATGGAACACCCATCTCTGACAAAACAAAACAAAAAATGGGGTTATAAATGAAAGACCAGTTTGTAGTGAAAAAATATGTAAATATACAAAATAGGATAGATATACAGCTACTTTCTCTTAGTTCAATGAGAAGAAAGATCTGTATCAATATTGTTTAAACAATAGATCATGTCTGCATCTTGAACTGTGAATAACTACTGTGAAGACAACAATATGCAGTGTATTAATTATTGTAACTGTCCTACTAATCTGTCTTGAAACTCTCATTGCTATTTCTTTCTTATTAAAATTAATTAAAAATTTTTAAAAATAAAGAATAAAAACAATGTCATAGAATTTCAAGGTAAGTATGGAGGAGAATAACAATGTGTAACTGTGAACTGCTATCTTCAAACTGGTTGCTCAGATATAAGATATGGGGATGAAAATTGATCAACCAATACAGCCATAACCCTTTCTTTTCAATGAGCTAATAGCAATTAGTAGCATAAGTGTCTTTGCAGTCTTCTCTGTGTGTGTGTTTTTCCTTTTCCTTCCTTTTTGTTCTTGTTCAACACTTCAGTTTCTCTTCTTTTTGAGCATCTCCTTGCCTGTCACTGTATCTATTGCACATGTGAAGCCTTATTTATTCTTTCAGCTTCTTGAACTGAGGAGACGTGATGCCTTCAACTGGGAGGGGGATTTATCCCACTTATAAGTCTGGACTCACGCTGCGTCCACTTCCCCATGAAAGCCTCAAGTTTATCTATATTCATAGCTCAGTAGTACCCTGTTTTATCAAAATACCATTCCCCACCTCATGGCATTCAGGTGCTTCCACGATTTGGCTGTGGCACATTGTGCTGCTATAAACATGGGAGCACAGATATTACCGGGATATGGTGTTTTCGTTTCTTCATGTCTTTGCTCTTCTCTCTTTGCTGGGACAAATACCCAACACTCAAAATGAAGGAAGGAAAGGTTTATTTAGCTCACAGTTACTGGGGGTTTCAGTCCACACTCGGCTGGCTCCAAGACAGAATGGCACGTGGCAGAGAGCATCAGTTCATGGCAGTGGAACAACAACCACCATGCCAACAAAGGGCAATAGCTGAAGAAAGTCTGTCTCTCTGTCTGTTATATTCCATTCAGGCCCTCTGCCCCAGGGTGGGTATGGTACTCACACCCATATCCCCAGCAGTACCAAGACCCATAATCCCGGTCTTGGATTACACATAATCCCAGTGCATCATGAGTTAATCACAAGCTCTAGAAGTCCCCACCCCATGACTACATGAGGCTTTGGGGGGACAACTAGACACAAACCATAACAAATCTATAGAATGGGAAAAAAATATTAGCTAAGTGTCCATCTCACAAAGAAGTTACATCTAGAACATAAAAAGAATTGAAAAAAATTAGCCCCCTCCCAAATTTATTACTCTATTCAAAAAGTAGGCAGCTGAGATCAACACGTACTTCTCAGATGATGAAATGCAAATGACAAACAAATGCATGAAAACAGGTTCAACATCATTTGTCATTCAACAGGCACAAATTAAAGCAATCCTGAGGTACTGTCTCACTCCTAACAGGTGGGCTGCTATCAAGAAATCAATAACAAATGCTTGCAGGGTGGTGAGGGAAAAGGAGCCCTTCTCCACTGTTGGTGGGAGTGCAGACTGGTGCAAATCAGTCTCCCCAAAATCTAGGAGTAGAGGTCCCATTTAACCCAGGTATTGCCCTTCTGGGTATTTTCTGAGGATAATTTCTTTTCTGTAGGAATCTTTTGGCTTATGTCTTCTACTGAGTAAATACTTTCAAGATACACAGTGCAATCACTTGTTGTACACTTAATATTTGATTATGAAAATTTGCTTTTGCCTTCTTATAAGAAAAATAGGGCTGGCCAAGGCAGACGCAGGGGCCGGGGTTCTATTCCTAGCATGCCATGCTGGCCCCATCACCCCACCAGGCATGTTGAGACAGCGATTGAGACAGGGCATATGGTGTGCACCTGTGATCCCAGCACTTGGGAGACTCTAAACAGGAGAATTACTACAATCCAATCTACACAGTGAGGCCCTGTAGACCCCGTAGAGCCTGTCCTAAATACATAAAAAAGATACACTATACTATAATCTAGTAAGTGTTAAACAATATGTCTAAAGGCAACATAGTCAATTAAAAATATTTTTACTGCTAAAAAATGCTAGGAAGTATGTGAGCTGTCAGAGAGTTGGAAACTTTTGCTAGAGAAAAATTTTGCTTGTGTAACTGTGGCTGCTGACTGACCAGAGTTCTGGCTGTTTATGTCAGGAAGGCTTGGAAATATTTTTTTAAATAAAATAACAATTGAGTGCGCACCTCTGGGGCTCAAACTTCCACAGATGGCCCTCGTACAGCACGTGACACCATCCTGCAGCACTTACCCATGCCCAGCCTCTTCCACAGCTGCAGTCCATCTTCCCAAACTTCACCACAGCCTTATCAACTGAGCTTCATGTAAAGCCCTAATTTGTTTGGTGCCATTTTGACAATTTTCATGGCATCTAACAAGGAGTAGATTCCATCTCAATAAATTATTTTCATTGTTTTTTCTTCATGAAATAATTACTTACCCATTAAATTTTTTGTGATGAAACTGCAGCAATTTGTCACAACTTGGGTTCCAGTTCCATTGCTTGTGCCTTTTCAATTGCCAGCACATCTCACTTGCTTCCTACTCTGAATCTTAAACCCCTCAGAGTGATCCAAGCAGGCTGGAATCAGACTGTCCCAAGCTTCATTTACACTGACATTCTTAATAGCATCTAGAATGGTGAATCGTTCCACAAGGGTTGAAAGTACTTGGTTGAGTTATGTTGCAATAATTACTATGTGTGACAGCAATCGGTTTATGAAATTAATTTCTTAAATAATAAAATTTGAAAATCAAAATGATTGCATAATTAGTGTCTATAAAGTGGATAATACACTAGTGGGTGTGAAAATGTTCATCTCACTGCACATCCCCATCAGGCACTCAGGTGATCCGGCACTGCTAACAAGAAAGAAGATTGACAGGAATTTCTTCACCATTAATGCACAAAAAGGCATGGGATTACAACACTGCACACTGTGTTCAGTAAACCACATCAGAAGCAAAGTTATTGGCATCCAGGCTCTGCCATCCCACTCATGGGGCATACACAGGGCAGGGTTGGTGTCACTTTTCAGGGCTTTACGGTCTTTAGAATAGATTAAGAAAGGCTCCAACCTAACATCAGCAGCTCCTCTAGCCCTGACCCACACAGTCAGGCCATCCTCTGAGCTTGAAGCCTGGCAGTGACTTGTCCTCTCTTGCTATGAAACTCCTAGATGACCCCTTCTTCCAGTGGAAGGTCTCTCACCTACCATACAAAAGTGTCTGGTGTATCCCTTCTCTTAAGCATTGCAGTTCGTCAGGTGTGCTTTATTCTTTTAAACGTTGTAAACCAACTATTAAGCGGATTCTCACATTTCACATGCTCCAGGCTTTGCAGCTAGTAAGCACGGAAGGGACTCTCTCCGTCCTTGATTTCCTGGATGAGAACGTACCACAGTAGATCTTCCCATCCAGTCCATGCCAGACATTTGGAGTGAGCAAACATCAGGTGGCATCATCTGGCCCAAGCCATGTATCTTTAATATTAAATTCCATTTGTTTTGAGGTCTTTACCCAACTACAACAGTGGTCTTTAAGAACACAGGGATCTTTATTTTTTTTTGCTAATAAGAAATCCAATACCTGCTTACTTTAATTATATGGCCAAGGAATACACTAAATAGAGGAATCTGAATTTTTATAACCTATTAAAATTATTACTGCAGGGTTTAGAGTTGGCCTCTGTTTCATAGACCTGGAGACCTTCTATAGTGACTTGCTACAGATCATAAACTCTTTAAGTCTAAGTTTAAGTAGGTAACAGAAAGTTGATTTATACCACAAAGTTAACAAAGCTCAGTAATTGGGATATGTATGTTGGCATTTCTGTCCTGTGGGCACAAATGCACAAGAAGCTGAATCTTTCTTGGTGGGTACTTGAAAGTTCACTATAATAACAATGATAAGGAAGGGCCCTAAAAGAAGCTGGCTGGAGCCACAGCCTCTCTTAGTCACAGCTGAAATGCTACAGGCAGAGCTACAAGCAGCCAGTAGCACTTGGCTCAGTGTTTGAGCCTGGTTTCACATGTAGACCAGTCTCCTCTGTTCTGCATTACTCCCACCTATGCCATTCTTTTTTTTTTTTTTTTTTTTTTTTTTGGTGAAACTGGGGATTGAACTCAGACCCTTGAGCTTGCCAGAGAAGCACTTATTCCACTGAGCCATTTCCCTGGCCTCTTCCATTTTTGTTATGCTTTACCGCCAAATGTTTAAACAAAGTCAAAGTAAGATGAGATACAAAGATACAGACACAGATAAAGACATGTACTGTCTTTATCATATATGCATGTGTTGTATACATACATAGTCAAGGTTAGTTAAGCATGTTTTAGTACCATGTGAAGAGCTTCTTCACTCCTCCAAGTTTTTCTTCTGCCAGTGGTATCACTTACCAGGGTGAGTCATGGTCTGGGCTGACCATAAGGCTTTCATGAAGGCACTTGGACATTCCTATCTTCCATATACTTTTTTTTTGGTGGAACTGAGTATTGAACTCTTTTTTTTTTCAGTTCTGGGGATTGAACTCATGACCTTATACTTGCCAGGCAGGCACTTATGCTGTTGAGCTGTCTCTCTAGCCCATGGACATTCCTCTCTTTAAAGACTCTCCTTTTTGAAAACTTCACATTGGTCAGCTCCTGACCTGGGGGTATTCTAGTGTCTACTATACAGACTGAGTGACCCATCACTGAAGTTGCAGGTCCCTTCAGAGGGGCCTATCGTGCCCTGAGTCATAGCTGATCCATAAGGGCCAGGACAAAAATATTGGCTCTCCTGGTATCCTTTTATCTGATTTATCTTTGATTTCTAAGCCACAGCATTGAGTAGTAGGAATGTCAATTCTTACATTGGACTTAGAAAGTCTTCATTCTAAATATTTTCACCCTTTATGAATATTGTAGCTTTTTAAATGTGACATATGCCTGGGCAACAGCAACTCATGTACTAGTAATGGTCAGAATTAGTATTAGAAGCCAGCTTCTCCTTCCCTCCATACTGCATCCTTGAAGTGCTCTTGGATTCTGGTCTGAACCCTGATAGGCATGTGAATTAGTCAGCTGTCCTGTTGCTTGGACAGAGCACCAGACACAACCTATAGGAGGAGGGGTTTACCTCTGCCCAGCACTTCAGCACTCAGTCAACCGACAGCAGGCACCTAGATGGAAACACTCTGGTAGAAGAGTGCAGAGAGCAAAGCTGTTCAGGTCTCTACAGCCCAGAAACAGAGCAGGGGAGCAGGTCCATAGAGGGAGGGGTAAGGGGCCACATAGAATATGTAGAATATGTGCTACCCAAGCCATGCTTTGGTGACAAACCAGACTCACCAGAGGGGGCTTTACCAGGCCCAGTCAGGGTGACACAACCAAGCCCATCATGTTTATTTTAATAACTATGCATATTTTCTTTCTCTTTTTCTTTTTTTTTTTTTTTTTTTTTTTTTTTGCAGAGCCAGAGATTGAACCCAGGCCCTTGCACTTGCCAGACAAGTGCTTATTCTACTGAGCCATCTCTCCAGCCCCATTATGCATATTTTCATCTTCCTCAGTCTATGTGAGACAATAATGACTTGTAGCTCAGCCTCTACTGTGAGTACATTTGTTAAATTTTCTATTGTTCCAAGTTATGATTCTTAAAAGAATAACACTAGCCTATCAACTGCTTACTTCTTACATTTTAAGTTATTTCACACTTGTGATAATTGGAATATTTCAGAGTGCGTCCTACACCATTACCACCCAATGTGAAACACATCATAAAAAGCAAAGCAGTTGGATTGCTGTGCATTCTGCCAGTGACTTTAAATCCTGTATAATTAAAACTGTGGGTAAAATCTAGTTTTTGAATTGAAAAAGTCTACACTAAAGAGGAAAGGCCTGCTTCTCATGTCCATATAAACTCTGCTCAATATTCCATGGAAGTTTTGTCCTTGCAGCAAAAAGAAGGATTATTTGTGTCTCATTAACTTTTATGTAAAATTATTCTTGATTTTCCTGGTTGCTCTCTCTCTAAATTGGAAGGGGACTAACTAAAGGTATTTATTACAGTTTAATTGTCTAGATTTGCACATCTACTGCTAGTAATTAGAAATGCATATTGTGGATCTCAATGATAAATATTCATTCAGGACTTCGTTATGTATTATACTCATTTTAAGGCAATGACAATGTCATTAAGATGGGTAAAGGAGCAGGCAAAGCAAGGAGACCATTTATATTCATCAGGGGCTCAATATTACCTCCTCCACTAAAATACAAATAACCAGCTTTCAAATAAATATACATTTTCAAAATAATACAAAACCCTGTGACAATCATGAGGTACTTCTGAAACCTTTAAACCAGCTCAAGGACAGCTGCTGCTAAAACCAAGATAAATTCTGTTTTACTGCTTGTGCATGTTACTCAACTTTTTATGTACAGGACAGAATTTCACTTACAAATCATTAAACTTATTTAATGACTAAAATGAATGACTTAAAGAAAGATTCTTTGCATAAAATCAATAAGCACAAGTATTCTCTGTTAAACAGTTATGCTTTCCTAGATTTGCAGGCAAAATCAGAGCCATGCTTCCTGGGGTTCTTTCTCAGAGCCTGACTGGGGCTGCCTGCTTAGATAAGACACAGAACAGCCCACACATCTCCTAGCATCTCACCACTGCAGGTGCTCAATGAACCAAACAATCTGGTGGAGAAGGGAAGATGACTGACTGCAATCCCCTGCTGAGCTGCATCCCCAGCAGCTAATATAGGCACAAAGAGCAACAAATAAACAGCAGTTTCAGGAAATACATAAATTAGAGATCAAGCAACAAAGCGAAGTGGACACAAAGTGGGCGAGTTGATGAGGCCTGTGCATTTGTCAGTGCGCACTGCCTGTTGGGCGATGCATTAGTAGCATCTCCTTTCAGCACCAAGCACAAGGCCCAGGATCTCGTCACGCTGGTGAGTGCCCTTGCTCTGGGCTGTACTCCTCACCTCAATACTTAGAATTTTTAAATTAGCCTATTAATCACATGACATTTTCTCCCCAAAGTATACCTTCTCTTTATTTTTCTTAATCTGCTGTAAAGTTCACATTTTAAATAAAAAATATACTTGGCTTAAATTTATGATTACTCAGTTACTACTAAATTAAGGAATTAAAAATTAATATAATGGCTTTTGCTCTGTAACGTGAGATTCCCTGAAATGCTAGAACAGTGGTTCTCATGCGTGGCCCTTCCTGAAGGGATGCGTGGCAATACTGGAGGATGTCTTCACTATCACGCAGTGGGCTGTTGCTACGAGAGTGGAGTAGGGACAGGCCACAGGGCCACTAGGCACAGCACGAGAGCAGCCATTCATGGCAGCAGCTGATCCAGGCTGGAATGAAACAGCGCTTGGCTAAAGAAATGCTATGGAAGAATGATGGGTGATGCTGTGGCAATGACCCAGATCTACCTAGGCAATTAGGCTACAGTCAAGTGAGAGATACAGCAGGAAGATGGTCACCAACTGTCCCAAGCTCAGGAAGCTTGAAGTTCCTCAGGTCATCTATGACTGTCAATGCAGCAAATTAAAAAGAACAAGTCATAATTAGAAATTTATTATATGAAAAGATATCATTTCATCTAAACAGTTGAAGATAAATACAAAGGTTGAAATAATACTTCTCTTCATTTTAAAGGAATAAAATCTTTTAAAGTTGTTAAGAAGGATCTCCAGGGAGATGGCTGTTGCTCAAAGGGGGAGGGGCCAAGGGATGGAGGGAGGAAGGAAGGAAGGAAGGGAGGGAGGGAGGAAAGGAGGAAGGAAGGGAGGGAGGAAAGGA
>PVKA01035736.1:0-22380 GCA_004027165.1 Ctenomys sociabilis
ACTGGAAAGAAAGAAGAAAAGAAAGAAAGGAAGGAAGGAAGGAAGGAAGGAAGGAAGGAAGGAAGGAAGGAAGGAAGGAAGGAAGGAAGGAAAAGAAAAAAGAGATGGCTCAGAATAAGCGCTTCCCTGGCAAGTTCTGAGTTCAATCCCTGGTTCTGCAAAAAAAAAAAAAAAAAAAACCTCCAAAAATATTTTTAAAAGAACTACAAATGATTGCTAAAAAAAATATAAAAAGACCTAAACCTACAGAAGGACATTCTGTTTCATGGTTAGAAGACTTAATATTGTTAAGATGGTAACATTCCCAAAGCTTATCAACATTCAACATCGTCTTTATGAAACCTCAATGGCCTTTTTACTTTTTGCAGAAATGTAAATGGTGAACCTCGAATTGTATGGAATTGCAAGAGACACTCCACATAGCCAAAACAATCTTAAAACCAAACAAAGTTCAAAGACTCAAATTTCCTATTTTCAAAACTTACTACAAAGCTACAGTAATCAAGATGGGGGACCCACTGGCACAAGGATAGAGACACAGAAATCGGTGGAACAGAATAAAGAGTTAGAGGAGCCAAAGAAATAGCTCAACAATGTAAGCTCCTGCCTAGCAACCACAAGGTCCTGAGTTTTTTTCTTTTTTTTTTTTTTTTTTGTCTTTTTGAGAAAGGGTCTCAGTATGCAGTTCAGGCTGGCCTTAAGCTCACTGTGTAGCTCAGGCTGGTCTCAAACTCACAACAATCCTCCTGTCTCAGCCTCCCAACTGCTGGGATTACAGGCTTGCACCATCACGCCCAGCCAGGGTCCTGAGTTTGATCCTTGGTATAAAAAAAAATAAAAAAATAAAAAAAGATAATTACATTTTCTTATTGAAATGAAAAAATAAAATAAAACTTTTTCTTTCTCTTTTCCAGGAAAAAAAAAAAAACAAAGAATAAAGAGTTAAAAAATAAATTCATAATTTAAGGACTGGGGAGATAGCTTGGTGGCTTAACCATCCACCTAGCAAGTGCAAGGTCTTAAGTTCAACTCCTGGTACCACAAGAAATAATATGAGATCAATTGATTTTTTTCTTCATGTCTTTTTTAGACAGTTCAGCCTGGCCTTCAACTCACTTTGTAGCCTAGGCTGTCCTCAAACTTTCAGCAATCCTCCTGCCTCAGCCTCCTGAGTGCTGGGATTACCGGTATGCGTCACCATGAGATCAAATGATTTTTTTTATTTTTATTTATTTAATTTTTTTGGTAGAACCGGGGATTGAACTCAGGCCCTTGTGCTTGCCAGGGAAGCGCTTATTTCACTGAGCCATTTCCCTAGCCCCTCAAATGATTTTTGACAAGTGTGCCAACATTACTTAATGGGAAAGAATAATCTCTTCAATAAACTATGAACATCTGGACACAAATCAATAAAGCTGGCCCTTTACCTCACAGCACAAACAACTCAAAATGGATCAAAACCCAAAGTGTAAAAACTAAGCCCATAAAACCTAGAAGAGGCTGAGTTCAATCCCCAGTTCCACAAAAAAAATAAGATAAAATAAAAAATAAAGCTTAGAAGAGGAGCCAGGGAGAAGGCTCAGTGGAATAAGTGCTTCCCTGGCAAGTGCAAGAGCCTGAGTTCAAACCCCGGTTCTGCAAAAAAAAAAAAGCCCCCATAAACTTAGAAGAAAATGTAAAGGTAAATCTCCATGTCCTTGCATTTATCAATGACTTCTATTTATAATCTAAGCACAAACAAGAGAAAAAAGAAAGGGCTTCTCTGCATTGAAGCTGAGAGATGGAACAAAACAAAGCCATCTTTTTCATTCCAAACCATGGAGGTGATGTGCAGAAAGATATCCATATCCTCTCTCCAGGGAAAGAGGGTGAGTAAAAGAAACACTGGTATAGAACACAATGCAGAAATACATGAGATAATCCTGAATAAGCAAATTCATAGGACCAAAGTAGAATACAGGTAATCTGAGGACATGAAGCTGGCCATGGGACACATGCCTATAATCCCAACTACTTAGGAGGCTGAAGCAGGAAGATTGAAAGTTCAAGGCCAGTCCAGGCAAATTCGTAGGACCTTGCCAATCCTGAGTTCAGAATTGTTTTGAGCACCTAAAGGTCAAGAAAATCTTCTTGTATGATAAGGATCCACCCGTCATCAGTCTTCTCGGCTCCCCTCACACGACCCAGCAGAGGTAAGTGCCCTCCTGGGGCCCTATGTGCCCCAGCCCTGAGTCCATATAGCCAAAGAGACCCTCACTCCGCCATCTTCACTCCACCTTACTTCAGCTAGACCAGTAGCGGCCTTTTCTGTCTTTTTGAGACTGGGTCTTGCTAAGCAGTTCAGGCTAGCCTTCTGCTCACTTGGTAGCCCAGGGTGGTCTCAAACTTGCAACGACACTTCCTGCCTCAGCTTCCAGAGCAATGTGTCTTTAACTGCAATAATTTTTTTTGTCTTTTTTCAGATAGACTTTCACTATGAAGTTCAGGCTGGCCCTGACCTTACTCTGTAGCCCAGGCTGGCCTCCTGTCTCAGCCTCCCAAATGCTGGATAACAAGCATGTGCCACCATACCCAGCCTTTTTTTTTTTAATTTAAACATTCACATAGTACTCCATGGTAAACATTTTGACACTTCCCTAAAAAGTCAAATGTAGCATTATCACATGACCCAGCAAGTTTGCCCTAGGTATATACCTGAAAAAATGAAAAATAGATATTCAAACAAAAATGTGTACATGAGGACCAGGGAGATAGCTCAGCCATGCAAGCACCTGCCTGGCAAGCACCTACCTGAGTTCGATCCCTGGTACCAAAACATAAAAATTGTACATGAAGCTCGTAGTGCCACTTTGGGTACTATGTGGAGACAAATTCATGATGCCAAAAGGTGACACAAGCCAAATAGCCCTCAGCAGATTAACAGACAACAAAAGGTAACATATCTATACAGCTGAATACTGTTTGACAATAGAAAAGAATGAAGTACTGATACCTGCTACAACATAGAGGAACCTGGAAAACATACCAAGTGAAATAAGCCAGACAAGAAAAGGACAGATGTTGTGTGATTCCGCTCATGTGAACTATCTACAAGAGACAAAACCACATAGAGAGAAAGCAGACCAGCACTTCGTAGGAGCTGGGGAAAGGAGGAAAGGGGCAATGACTTCCAGGGAATATGAGCACTCTTTTGGAGGTGATTTAAAGCTCTGAAACTAGACAGTGATAAGGCTTGCACACCACTGAGAACATACTTAATGTCATTACACTGTATATTTTTAAATGATTAAAATAATAAATTTTGGGCCAGGGAGATGGTTCAGTGGAATAAGTGCTTCCCTGGCAAGCGCAAGGGCCTGAGTTCAATCCCCAGTTCTGCCAAAAAAAAAAAAAAAACAAAAAGGATAAAATAATAAATTTTACATTGTCAGGAGTTTTTACCACAATAAACTATATCAATAAGGTTATAAAAGATTTTTATCACACAAAAGATTGGGCTTTATTGGTACATGTAGAACATCATAATCAGTAAGTTTAGAGCTAGGCACGGTGGCCCAAGCCTATAATCCCAGCACTCAGGAGACTGAGGAAGAAGAATTGCTGCAAGTTCAAGGCCAGCCTGGGCTACATGGTGAGTTCAACACCAGGCTGAATTGCATACTAAAATCCTCTCTCAAAAAGGCAAAAAAAAAATCTACAGCATACACTTTTTTTTAAAGTTCACATGGGGGCTGGCCAAACAGCTCAGCGGATTAAAGCACCTGCAAGCAGGCACAGGGGCAGGGGTTTCGATTCCCAGGCCTGCCATGCCAGGCCCACCCCCAGGGCATGCTGAAATGGCCTTTGAGACTGGGCATGGTGGCAGGCACCTATAATCCCAGTTCTTGGGAGGCTGTAAAGAGGCAGATCGCTAGAGTCGAATCTGTAGTGAGACCCTGAACACCCTGTAGACCCTTCCCTAAAATACAAAAACATTTTTAAAAGTTCACATGAGGGCCAGCCAGATAGCTCAGTGGACTAAAGCACTTGCTTAGGCAAAGCCCAGCAGCCAGGGTTTGATTCCCAGCCTGCCACGCTGGCCCTGACCCCAAGGGCACACTGAGATGGCAATTGAGACTGGGCATGATGGTGGAGACCTGAATTCCCAGTGCTTGGGGGGCTGAAAACAGGAGAATCATTACCAGTCCAATCTATGTAGTGAGACCCTGTAGACCCTGTACCAAATACATAAAAATAAATAAAATTCACATGACACATTTATTAAAATTAATCTTCTCGGACCAGCAAGATAACTCAGCAGACTAAGTGCTTGCATAGGCAAGTGCGGGGACCAGAGTTCGATCCCCAGGACCACAGGTACCAGCCGCGCCCCAGGCATGCTGAGCCGGCCACTGAGACTAGGAGCGGTGGCGTGCACCTGTAATCCTAGCACTGCGGAGGCTGAGAACAGGAGGATCACTATGAGTCTGAGCTGCACAGTAAGACCCTTTACCAAATACATTAAAAAAATTGATCTCTCTCTACATCAAAACACCACACTTAGCAAACTGCAAAGGAGTGAAATTATACTGGCTAAGTTTTCTGCTTTAAAATATCATCATCATCCAAACAAAAAGATGCAAATGGGGACAGGGAAGATGCATCTCAGTCGTTCCAAAGCGCAAGAAAAGTATGTGATTTGGGACCTGTGAGTTCCTACTTCCTCCCTCCTTCCCACCTCCATTTGGGTCAACAGGACCCAAAGGTTCCCTTGTCCTTAGACCTCAGCCACATCTCTGTCTCTCAGCACAAACAAAGCACAGCCAATCTGGCCACAGCCTCATGCCATAGCCAAGGCCCTGCCTTCTCAGGCCAGGACGACCATCTCAGCCAGAGCAGAGGCTGGATGGGGTGAAACTGCAGTCCAGGTCGTCTTCCCAGTAGTGAACCAGGTCACTGCCTTTGACACCACAGAGGTCCAGGCCTTCAGACTACTACAGAAATGGCACAAGGCAGGATGAGCAGGATGAAAGCACAGATCATCTTCAGGGAGGAGAGGAGCTGAACAAGTCCATGGACAGGGACAAGCTTGCTGCTATTTGGAAATCCTGAAGAAGCCTTAATTACACCGGCATTCCCTTGTGTAAGGTTCTGCTGCCATCCATCTCCCCCTCACGTTTCGCTAGCAGCCCAACCCTGTGCCCATTGCTCTAATCCCACCCCAGGACCCCTCCCCAGCAACTCATCACCACACCTCAAGAAACCAACATCTGGGGAAAACCAAGCCTCTCCTGAAACACAACTGTTCTCTGTTTCAGCTTGGGCTCCCCCGTGGTGATTCCCCCTGCTCTTCTGCTTCCTGCTTGATGGTTCCCTGAACCCAACCTTCAGGCCATTAACCAGTGCTAGAGGCTGTACAACCAAGGTGCCATTCAGATTTCTCTCATCCGCTCCATCTCCAGATAACCCAGCTGCCATATTCTCTAGGCTCAAGGTCAAAAATCACCATGCTCTGACATCCTCTCCTTCCAGCCCATCCCACTGCCAACACCCCATTTTAGGTGTACACCCTTGACCTTCCTTCAAATTCATCCATCTCTAGAATCCTCACTCCAACAACCCTTTGACCCTCTATTAAAATCCAGATGTCCTTACTGCCTTTTTAAAATCTCATTTATATTACAGCCCCTATTATTAATCACTTCCCTACAAATGTTTCCTTGCCCCTTTCTGCTTCTGTTAGATTTGGTTAGGAAAGATAAGCCAAAATAAAAACCCAACTAGTTTCCTAAACCATACTTGGGTCTAAGCCCAACCAAATGGATAAGCTTAAAGAAGAATCCCAAGTTATGTTAACTGGTTCCTTTCTATATTCACAAACACAACCAAATGGGAGTGAAGACTGGTTGACAACACTACAACACCATGCCAGTGTGTCTGCTCCCTATTCTCCAACACCGCCATGGACACTTTTTTCTCTCCCTTAGGCTTCGAGATGTCCATAATAGACAAGTTCCCTTCTCAATTCTTTCTTCCTTCTCTCTGACTCTCTTTCTTCTCCTAGTTTCTAAGACAGCACACTCCTCTGATTTTTCTCTTACCTCTTTCTTTAGCTATCTCACAGTCTCTCCTGGTCTCAAGTTTCCTCTAAATATTGTTGGCCCTCAGCCTCCCTCTCTCCCCAGGGCATTGGGCCAGACCCATAGCTTTAATTTCCACCAAGAGGTTGGTAATCACCTCCCCATCTCTTCAGCCCCAGACCTCCTCCACTGGGCCCCGGACTCATTGATTCTACTGTCCTTCAATGTCCCCATGTTGATGGGGACATCACCAGCACAACATGTTAGAAATAGGATTTGAATTCCACCCCTCTCCCACTCACTCCTCAACATAAAAGTTTATCCCCCAACATAAAAGTTTCCATCTCTAGAAACAGTACCCAATATATTCAGATAGCTGAAGCTATCTGCAATGGTAAATCTGGATTTTCAGTTTGATTGACTCTAGACCAAACTAGAAAATTGGAAGAGCACACATCAGGGAATGTCTGGGCAGGCCACAGAGGCATGACCTTGGCTACTATGTCTGTCCTGGCACCTTCCTTTCTGTCACTGTCCCCTGCTCTCTACCTCTGCCATAAAATGAGAATATTCCTTTGCCATGCCTTTCCACCATGAAGCTTCTGCTTTAGAGATAGCTACCATGAACTGAACCCTCCCAAACTACAAACTCAATAAGCATCTCTTCCATTAATTCATGGGTATCATATAAATTACTGGTGTCAGGTATTCTTTCTACTAACAGGAAAGCTGACCTATAAACTGCCATTATTATTTCTCTTTCACTGACCAATCCCATCAGCAAGTTTTGTGAGACAGACCTTCAAGAGGTCTCCTTCTCAGTCCCTTCTCTCCATGCCCACCACCTTGTCTGCCCAACCCACCATCACATATCCCTCACCTTCTCACACACTAACTATAGAAATAATTTTGTAGATCTTCAAACTGTTAAACACAAAATGATGATATATGTGACACAGCAAGTCCATTCCTAGGTATAGAATCAAAGAACTGAAAACATGTGTTCAAACACAAACTTGTTCACAAACATTAATTCGTAGCTGCCCTACTTGCCTAGCACTCTAACCAGATCTTTCTGTGACTAGCACTTGGTGATCCTCCAGGTCTCTGCCTACCCCTGGAGGCCTTCCCTGACCCAATTATTCCCTTCAATACTCACCCTTTCTTATAACCATTTGTTCCCTGTGTGTTACAATGCCCTCTAACAAACAAGTAGGCTTCCCAAGCCAGGGTTCCTTCTCCTGTCTTTTTATGAAACAAAACATGTTCAACAGAAGGAACAGTTGTTATACTTCCAACCCCAAGAATCCAAATACATCTTCACCGAGGCTACGTCCATCCGAGAAGTCTTTGCTGCCCATCCAGCTCCCCAGAGCAGAACCCTTCCTGTAGGTACCAGCCTGTGTATTCTTAAGATTCCCATATTCCACCAGGAACTCAGTCCCTGTCTAAAAAGGGGCAGAAAGAAGAGGCGCAAGGGGAACTGAACACAGCATGGGGTCCTCTGAAGAACTCACGGGATTGTGACCATCAGGCCTTGGGTGAGGCACTCCTCCTGTGTCATCTCCATGCAACCTCACAGGAACTACACACACCATGCAGAAACCAAGACTCAGCAAGGTAAGTGGCTTGCTTCAAGCCACGTGGAGAAATGTAGAGAGCCCTGACCCAGAATCCTTGTTCCCAGTCATTGGGCAATGCTGCCTCAAAGGAGACAGAAGGATGCATGCAGTGGTTCCCGCTTGTCCACCTATAGCCCCAGCTCTTCAAGAGGCTGAAGCAGAGGCATCAAAAGTTCCACACCAGCCTGGACAACAATAAAACTGTTAAGAGGGCTAGAGATGTAGCTCAACAGTACAGCATGTGCCCAGCATGAGCAAGGTCCTGGGTTTGATCTGAGAGAGAGAGAAAGAGACAGACAGACAGACAGACAGACAGACAGACAGACAGAGACAGAGAGAGATCCTCAGTATCTGTTGGTATCAAGTACAAAGGTCTTGAATTCCTGACCTACAAGGCAGTTTCTCCTCACCAACAGCATTAATGTGGGTCACAGGCAGCTAAGGCCACAGGGGAAACTGTTGTACCTGGTAACCACAGAACAGGGGCTGCTGCCTTCACCAGAAGTGCTTAGAAATAGAGGTGGGCATCCAAAGCTGGGTCCAGCAGGGCTACAGCCCTGAAACTGCCTTCAGGCAGGCTGGGTGGGAACAGAAGAGGGGCTTATTCAAGGCCTCTTCAAGGTAGCCAGTGACTCCTATTCTATAAGCAACAGGGAGCAATCTCAGGAACACTGGCGGGTTTGTGGCCCTGTAATATATACATACAGCTTCTCTCCTGTATGTATATATTCTCCTGCGTGGAGACTCAGGCAGTGCTCCAGGCTGAATTCCCCAACATTTTCATGTTTGCTCTTCCTAAAGAGGGTACGCAGGCCTCAGCTCTCCCAGGGCTAGTGCCCCATGTGCCCACGAGCCTGGTTCCAGCTGCTCCTCCCCTCCACCATGCATGCTCCAGCTGCCACCAGAGTGCAGCCTCCCCAGACCCAGTCCTGAAAGGGCCTGCAGCCTGAGCTATGGGCTTGCTGTCATTTAAGTTTTAATATGCCTCCTGAATACTGCTGCTACTCTTACATGAGTACTGTTTATAATAAATTCCTTACTAGGGACTGGGCCCTGATACTTGATGTGTTGATTACCACTCTTCATCCTCCACAAGAACTTTGGGAAAAATCATCATTCTTCCCACTGACGGATGCAGAACCTAACACTCAGCAAGGGCCAGTGACCTACCCAGGGTCACATAGCAATGAAGGCAAGAGTAGGTGGTGAAGTCTTGCCAGCTCTTCCTTCCACCTAACACCTAGATTTTCCTGTTAACTCTGCAGTCAGACACACTGACCTGTTGTCCCCAAGTCACAAAAATATCCGTCCCCCTGGAGGCAATGGCCCAGCAGTGCTTGGGTGAAGCCAAATGGTGTGATGGGGACACAGAAGGGCAGCATGGAGATGGGATCACACAGAGCATGCACACCACCAGCTCCACTTACCACCTGAGGGAGGGCAGGAGAGCCCAGAGAGGGTCCCCGCAGCAGAGGAGAGAAGGAGGAATTAGTTAGAGAGCCTCGAGAAGAAGCACAGAGGCAGCTGCGTGGACCACCGCTAGCCTCCAGTGGACCCCAAGCTGTCAGGGCGCTCTTGGTCCTAGCAGGGGTAAAGAAGGTGCCCAGAAGGCACCTATCCAATGTAGTCTACTATTTGCTCAGCAGGAGCCACCTGGCTTGCTAGGAGAGGCGGCCACACCCTGGCTCAGGATTTTAGCAATGAGTAGCATGGACCAGCCTAGGGGCACATAGTTTATCTAGCACATCCTGAGCTCCCGTGTGCCCCAACCCTGACAGGTCCCAGGCAGATCAAACTCTACAAGAACAGGACTAAATCTAGAAGCCAAGTTGCCCAACTCCAAGGTCTGCTAAAAGAAACAGTCGCTGAGTGAGAGATCTCAGGAAGGGAGTTGGGGAAAGGCTCACCCCGAAGGCCACTCCACCTGCCACCTCCCACCCCCAACTCACATGTCCATGCAGGTCCGTGTTGAGCAGCATCAGGGCGCAGGTGAGCGTGTGGATCCCATCTAAATTGGAGATGGCAGTGTGAGCATCTTGGACTGCTCTAGCCTAGACCCCTGCCCCTGTGGCCAGATTCATCTTGAACCTCAGGCTCTGAGTGCTGGGCCACATCTCTGCTTTGGCTTATGTCTCTGGAATTTCTGGAATGCAGGTCCACCTACCAGGTAAATCCCCAACCATGAGTTCCACCCAACCAAGTATCAGCATGGTGACAGGGCACCAGGGTGTGTGAAGACCCAGAAAACTGAATCTCTAAGACAGGACTATAAGGCACTGGGACAGACAATGGGCAAGACCTCTGGAGCTGTCTTGCTCTGGCAGGCAGCCCAATTGCATGAGCCATCATTTTTCACCTAATGTAGTTCAGCACATCCTGTATGCCACAGGAATGAGAGAAGCCAGGACCTGGGGGTCAGTGGGATTGGGGGTGCAGCAGGCAAGGCCATACATACCTTCTGAGGTGCTATCATCAGGGTTGCACTGGCAGAACCGGCGGGAGAAGTGTGTAAGAACCCGCTCTCGCTCCTGCGTCTCCCCCATCAGAGGAAAGGCCTTCAGGAAGGTTCTAGAAGGAAATTCAAGGCACCTGAGGCCCTTTCAGTTGCTAACTCGGTCTGGCTCAGTACCCAGGGTAGAAGCCCCAGCCCTTACTCCGTTTCCCCCCAGAGTTTTTCACCAAGCCCCAGCACAGCCTTGCTACCCTAAACTCAGGTTGTCCCCCAAGATTTGGTCCCACCATTGTCCATCCTCTCCCTACCTCAGTCCCTGAAGCCCTTCTACTCCATGCTCTCACCAACCTCTCCCACCACCTTTCCCCACCTGCCCACCACCCACCCTCTGTCTCTCCTCAGAAGCCTGCATACTGTTACCTGTACCACTATAACCCATCTCTGCATGCTGCTCCCCAGAGCCTGCGCAGCTGATCCTACTACTGTGCAAGCACATGGGGCCTCCGGTCCAGCACCCAAGGCTCAGCCCATAAGCTGGCACCCCAGACACCTTCCCAGTCTCTACCATGAGGTCTTGAGATTCTTGGGGACAGAGTAGCGGCTGCAGCAGACTCTTACACTGAGAACAGTGGCAACAGTGCATTTTCTTAAGCTGTCAGGAAACTGCAGAGGCAACAAAGACCACAAGGGCCAAGATCCTGGAGACAAAAGGACTGGGGCTTATCTGCTGTGGCTGCTTTAACCGGAGGATGTTGCTAACAGCCCAGGCAAGGGGCAAGGCACTGGGAGACTTTTAGGGCCTGGAGAGACAACCTGGAGACCAGAGGGGCGGTAAACATACAGCCAGGTGTGCGCCAAATTCCAAAAAGGGAAGGAAAGGAGGCTAGAAAATTAAAAGGAGTTGAGCACCGTGATGCACACCTGCAACCCCACCACTCAGAGACTGAGACAGAAGATTGCCATGCATTGGAAGCCAGTATGTGCTACATAGTGAGTTCAAAGCAAGTCTTGACTGCATAGCAAGACCTTGTCTCAGGAAAGAAAAAGAAAAAAAAAAAAGCTAAAAGGAGAGCCTCTCAGAAGTAGAGTTTTGTTCTTGGTTTTCTTGTTTTCTTTTGTTGTTTGTTTTTGTTGGCCTTTTTTGGCAACCCTGCTACACTGAGGAGACAAAATGAGGATTCAGAATTCACCAAGGGCCAAGGGCCAGTGGCCACACTAGACTCCTTGTGGAAAGTTTTGAGGTTTTTCCAAGATCAGGGTAAACCCTGAGCCTCACCAAGCTGCAGTGCTTTGTCTCCTGAGCCAGCTGTGCTTGGAATAGGACCATGTCCCCAGGCTGCCTTCTAACTGCCAGCAAAGGACAGGGTACACAGGAGGAACGTGGAACAATCTGAAGTCACAGTGGAGTGTCGAGTAAAAAAACATTACTCAACATAAAAAGACACAGAATAAATGATACAAAACCAAGAGAAAAACAAGCAACAGAAATAGGCACACATGATTCAGATGATGCCAATATCAGAGACAGCAAGTGGGGACTTTAATATGTTCCAGAACAGAGGTAAAGATGGAGAAATTAGTGAAAAAATGAAGAATTACCCAGATAATAAAATTTTTTTTCCAGTACTAAGGATTGAACCAGGGCCAGCTGTATACTAGGAAAAGGCTCCACCACTGAGCTACATCCCAAGTCTTTTTTTATTTCCTTGAGCTAAGATCTTTCTCAGTTGCTCAGGCTGACACCAAGCTTGCAATTCTCCTGCCTCAGCCTCCCAAGTAACTAGGATTGAACAAGGAAATAGCTCAGTGGCATAAGTGCCTACCTGGCAAGCACAAGATCCTGAGTTCGATTACCAGCGCACACACGAGAGAGAGAGAGAGAGAGAGAGAGAGAGAGAGAGAGAGAGAGAGAGAGAGAGAGAGAGAGCAAGTAACTGGGATTACAGGCATGCATCACTGCCCCAAACCAGAATCTATTTTTAAAGTTTAAAGAAGATGGAAATTCTGAGAGCCAGCCAAATAACTCAGCGGATTAAAGTACCTGCAAGCAGGCACAGGGGCTAAGGGTTCAATCTCCCAGCCTGCAGTGCTGGCCCCACCCCTGAGACACACTGAGACAGTGATTGAGAATGGCCGTGGCAGTGAGAGCCTGTAATGCCAGCTCTTGGGAGGCTGTAAACAGGCAGATCACTATGAGTCCAATCTAGTGAGACCCTGAACAGCCTGTAGACCCTTCCCTAAAATAAAAAATATATATATTTTTTAAAAAGATGGAAATTCTAGCCGGGCGTGGTGGCGCATGCCTGTAATCCCAGCACTAGGGAGGCTGAGGCAGGAGGATTGTTGTGAGTTCGAGACCAGCCTGAGCTACAAAGTGAGCTTAAGGCCAGCCTGAACTGCACAGTGAGACCCTGTCTCAAAACAGACAAAAAAAAAAAAAAAAAAAAAAAAGATGGAAATTCTAGAAGTGAAAAATATGGTAACAGAAAATTAAAACTTGGAAAATGGGCTTAGTGGTGTGCCAGACACAGACAAAAAGGATCAGTGAAGCGAAGCAGGTTAATAGAAAACATCCCAACTATAGCAGAGGAAGAAAAGTAGAAACTACATTTTTTAAAAAAGCATAAGAGATTCTGGGCATGGTAGCACATGCCTGTAATCCCAGCAGAGTGAGGCAGAAGACCCTAAGTCTGAGGCCATCCTGGGTTATATAATGAGTTTAAGGGCCAGATTAACTACATATTGATATCCTACCTCAAAAAAAGTACAAGACTGTAATCCCAGAACTCAGGAGGCTAAGGCAAGAGGACTGATGCAAGTTCAAGACCAGCCTGGGATACAAAGTGGGCTCAAGCCCAGCCTGAGCTGCACAGCAAGACCCTGTCTCAAAAGGACAAAAGAAAAACAAAAGCACAAAAAAAAAAAACATGGGATGCAGAGAAAGGAACTAGCACACATATGGACCACACAGCCATAGCTCAGGCAGATCAGAGACAAAGGGCCTGTCTGTCCTCCTTATGCCTGACATCCCTCAGCTGGTCCCTGCCACCACAGCCTGCTGGCACTGAGCTTCATCTACTGCCTCCTGTTCCCTAGGGCCTGCACCTCCTCAGTCACTTCCCTGGCCCAGACCCTAGTTAGAGATGAGATCAACTCCCTTTCACCAAGTCATCTCACACCCAGTGTGGGAAGTCTCTCTATTTGAGAAGTAAGAAGGATTGTGCCCGCCTCACAGGGCTGCTCTGAGGATGATGCAGGCCAGTCTGTAAAGACAACTGCTGTTTTTGGTCTCTTCCCATGGTTTTTGCTAGAGGGGTCAAGAGGCTTGCCCAAGGTTACACAGCAAATGTATGATACAGCTCAGATGAGAATACAGGTGTACTGCCCACGCCATCCATGGATACTGTCCAATTCCAAACCCACTGACCTGAGCGCTCGGTCCAGAGTGAGGCCAGAAAAGTCAAAGAAACTGAGGTATTCGCCAGCCACCAGCCTGCTGAACTCGTTGCTGCCAGGAGAACATGGAATGATAGTTAGAAACAGGGTCTAACCCAAGTCTGGCAGAACAACAGGGGAGCTCAGAGAGGGCCCTGTGTTCCCTGGCCCCTCCCATCTGCCATTCCCTACTCTGGCTTCCCTGATGGCCATTTAGGCTCAGACTGCTCAACCTGGGGCTGCAGGATCAGGAGGGCTTCCTGGACAAGGTAGTGTCTCCGCCAACAAAAAAGGTGACAACCAATCAGGCGAAGGAGAAGATGGAATGACACCAACTATATTGCATGTCCAAAAAGCCACCAGCACACCATGTGCTCAGGGCCTGGAAAGCAGGAATGTGGTCAGCAAGAGATAGACAGGAAATAGCCTCCAGGTCAAAGGAAGGATGGGGACCTGATCCCATGGGGTTTAATCAGATGATCACCTCTATATGGTGGACAGTATCTGCTGAATGGAGACCCACAGGAAAAGAGCGGGAGTCGATCAGGAAAGAGGTGAGCATGTGCTTTAGGAAACAGAATCAGCCAGAAAGGGAGATGGATCAGGTGGGGGCAAGATGGAAAAAGTGGAGCTATCAGCGCTCAGGATGAGGACAGGTTGGATGCATGCTTGTGCGAGGTGCCCCTCTCCAGTGGTCACTAACAGTTTGGTGTTGCAGGAGCTGAGCCACACCAAGAAGAAGGTACCCAGCTGGCCAGCCAGGTGGGGCAGAGCTCCGAGGCCATCCTGGAGGCCAAGGAGGAATGTTTCAAAAGAAGGCTAAAATGAAAATTTCTGGCCAAAAATCAGAGTGCATTTCTACCTGATTCTAATCAAACCTCAAGCTCTACCACCCACTCACAGGACCCAGGGGAAAGAGGAGCATGTGAAATGACAGCTGCAGGAAGCCCGGCCCAGATGTGTAAAGTTTCTCAGTACAAATGGCTCAGCTTCCTCAACAAATGCATGGCACTTAAAAAGAGGAGGGGAACTACTGCAGAGTAAAGGGCACGAGAGAGGCGAGACCAAGCACAGTATGTGGACTTTGTTTGGGTCCAGATTGAAAAATAATAATAATAATAATAATAATAATAATAATAATAATAATAATAATAATTAATAATAATATTTTGAGTCAGAGAAAATTAAATGCAAATGTTGAAGCTAATAAAGAATTTCTGCTAATTTTGCTAGAAATTATAATTATATAAAACTCATCAGAGATATACAAGAAAGTACTTATGAGTCAAATGATGATGTCTGTGCTTTAACTTTAAAACATCTCAGCAAGGTGGGCACACTACTGTGTGCCAGCACTCGGGAGGGGTTGAGGCAAGAGAATCCTAAATCCAAGCCTCGCCTGAGTAGCTCAGTCACTTAAGGCTTGCACTGAGGAGAGAGGTAGGGATTTTTGAATTTCAAATGGGAGGAAGGAACATAGCTGACTGCTGATGGAGTGACAGCTGTAGAGGAAGAGGCTGGGAAGACGAAAGGGTTCAGCCACACAATGCTCCTGAGAGGCTGTCATTCGGTTGGGGTGGCTTCCAAACCAGCAGAGAGGCAAGGGCATCTGTGGTTTCCTTGCTGGGGCCTTTGGGAGACCATGATGAGAGTGATGTGGAGGCTACAGAGGGTGAGGAGGCAGGACGGAGAAGAAAAGGATCCAGGAATTGAACCACTGGCAGGCTCCCATGTCAGCTCTGGCTCCTTCAGCCTTGTAGGAGGCACTCAGAGACCAGGCCTGCTTCTGCCCACCTCAAGGTCTTCCTTCATTGACAATGCTCTGACAGAGGAACCAAAGGCAGGGGTCATGCTGGTGGCCAGACATGCTCAAGATATGCCCAACCTTCCTCCATGCTGTGCTCTGAACCCGTCTTATCAGTTCCTCTTCCACCCACCTGAAAATCAGGGCCTGTGCTCTGGGGGGTCCCAGCACCTCTGCTGGTCCCAGTGGACAGCCAGTTTTAATGAGTGCCAAGAGCCCCCTCCTGAGCTCCAGGCCCCAGCCATGTCTCCCCCACACCACACCAAGCTCTCTCCTCTCCTTGACCCCATCAGGTAGGCAGGCCACTAGCTCCCCACCTGGTGCTCTGTCCTCACTGCCATCTGCCACGACAGCACCCCATCCCTTAACCTCCACCCCTCCCTCCCTGACAGCAACATCTTTCATCCAAGCAGCCCAGAAAGGAAACAGATTTAGGGCGAGGCCAGGAAATAGGACAGCAGCAGGAGGAGGTGTTCTCTGAAGGACCCTTGAGAGCCCCTGGTGCCAGGCACCCCTGAAAAAAGCCAGCCCCCCTTCAGGCTAACAAAGACAGTGGTTTGCCTGGGGAGGAGGTGCAGGAGGTCACTCACTTCTTGCCCAGTTGTCGGGCCACATCGCAGCGCTGGAAGCCTTCAAGGTGGTAGAGGCGGCGGGCCAGCCGGCGAGCAGCTTCACTCACCCCCTGGCATCCATTGGCCAGTGAGTCTGTGCCACCAGGCTCCAGCCCCTCTGAGCTGCTCAGCTCTGAGTCTGAGTCTGACAGGCCATCCTTCAGGCTGGGGTCACTGCAGGAGGGGGATGAGACACCCTACATGAGGCCCGAGGGACTCTGAAAACACACTTGGGGTCCAAAGAAGTCCAAGAAGCTCTACTGAAGCATGGGGACCTCAGTTCAACCTTCTGTGGGAGCCCCTCAAGTGAAATATTGCCCACAACCTGGCTCCCTGAGCCCATCTATGCTGAGCAAACACAAAGAACAGAACAGGACCCTAGGATCCAGGGTGGGAAATCTGGAGGTAGCTGTGGATCAAGGTGACCTGAAAGGGCTTGTTGGCTTTGGACACTGGGTCACCCTCACGTGTGCTGCCTCCTCTGAGCCTCAGTTTCTGCATCTACTCGGTGGCTCCCTCAGATCCCAGCCCAGGCCCTGCCTCACCTGGCTGAGCTCAGCAGTTTATCTGTGTCCTCCTCCTCATCTTCATCCCCACCTGATCCCTGAGGCCCATCCTCATGGAAGCCATTGGGAACCGTTGTGAGAGACAGGCGGCTCAGTACGTTCTCAGAGCGGCTGCTAGAGATGGAGCGCCGCAGGGGGCTGCCCAGCTCCCCGTCCCCTCCGGCTGCCCCCAGGTCCACTTCAGGCCCCATGTCCCCAATGCCCAGCCCAGCCCCTAGCTCAGGGCTCTCCCGGGCCCGCTGCTGGATGAGGGGTGTGAGTGGGGCTTCGAAACTGACACAGCTGTCACTCTCATCAGTGAGGCTCAGCACGTCCAGGGAGTCGAGGCTGCTGTACTGGGTGCCCCGCAGCAGCTCTGACTCCAGGATCTTCTCAAATGTGGTGCTGAAGCCGTCTCGCACATCTGGCTCCCCGGGGCCATCAAGCCTGTGGAAGCAAGGACCAGTCACCATGCTGCTTGGGTGTCCTCGTGCACAGGGGCTGACCACAGCAGCACTCTGCAACTGAAGGCCCATAGGGCGGGGAGCAGGCAGCAGCACCCTGCTGCTTTGTTCCTTCATCCGATACAAACTGAGCAGGAGGGATCAGACAAGGCTGCGCTGGGGGCTGGGGACACCACAGAGCGAAGGATAGATGCAGTCCCTGCCCCTCAGTGCCCAACCCTGGCCCTCGCTCTCTGTAGGCATCAGCCACTTGTCTCAGTGAGTGACTGTGAGGCCTCTTCTCCCAGCCTGGCTGTCACAACTAGTGCCACGCTTGCTCAGAACTTTGGTGTCTCCACAGCCTGGAGGTTCTTAGCCCCACCAACCACAGAGCTCTGAGGCCTGCTTTCATGTCACAGCTCCACATGGTGCCGGCCCCTCCTCTCCATTCTCTCTTCAGGGTGTCTTCTCACCTCCTCCACAGCCCTAATCAGCATGCAATATTCTGTTTGTTCCCCGATGCAGCAGCATCGCATGCTCCCCAGCTCCCAGCTCCTCAGACCAGAGCTCCACAAAGCAAAGTCTGTCTGGTGAAGACACCTCTGTTAGGCCTGGGCTGGGTATTAGAGACATTCAAATAAGATGGCACCATGCCCTTGGGGGACCCTTGGCCCACTGTCAGGCCCATAAGCATGCCACCACCTTCCACTTCCCTGCAACTGAGCAGACCTGAGGAGTGGCTCTGACAAGAGTGGAAAACCATCTGCCCAATTTCTAAACCTCTTTCTGTCTCTACCTTTACCCATTCCAGATCAAAAAGCTACCTGAGTACAAAGAGCAGTCTCAGAAGCCTCGGCCCTCTGCCCTTGCTCTCTGCTAGCTACTGGCAGCTGCTCCAGGCCTACCTAGATGGAGAAGTACAGCTATGAAGCACAAAGGCTCAAAATCCCACCTGTTCACCTCTCCACTTAAAGACCTACAGCTACTTCACTCTACACACCTACATGAGAGACCACAAGTGCACCCACAACTGCGAAGGCCAGGGACACAACAAGCCTGCTGCTCTTTTAATTTTTTTCCTGGATCTGTTAGCCCAAAACACTCAGAAGCTAAACAAAATAAGAATATAAAATCCATCTTGGGCCATGGAGGTAGCTGAGCAGTCTAAGGCAAGCGCAAGGACCCAGGTTCCATCCCCACTACCGCATTCCATGTAGGCACTGCCCTGGGCACGCTGAGCCAGCCACAAAGACCTCGCATGGTGGTGCACACCTATAATCACAGTACTGGGAAGGCTGAGACAGGAGGATCACTACTGAATCCAAGCTGCATAGTGAGACCCTATACCAAATACATAAATTAATTCCCAGGACAACCCACTCAGGCTCCCCTCCTGTCCCTCTCTTGGACAGAAGCTTTCTTTCCCTCAATTAAATATATTCTGTTCATTAAAAAATAATTAATTTCATTAAATCCCCATCTTATTGTGAGACAGCTAGAAGGGGCTGTCAAATATAGTGAATCCCTATCGCAAAATGCCCACTTACCCCAGTTGAGGGTCCTCAGAGGGACAGAGGTTGCTGGAGACATCATTCCCTTCTGCCAGCCCACCAGCCCTCCAGGGACTGGACTCTGTTGAATCTTCTAAAATGTTCATTTCTGGTTCCAGGGTTAGGCCATTGGTGAGAGAAAGACCTGGGCTGAGGCCAGGGAGGGCCTCACCTGGGTCCCCTGTGGGCTCCTCAGTGTCCAACAGGCCATCCCTTTTCTCATGCACTGGGCTTCTGAGAGAGCTGCTCAGACCCTCACTAGCCGCCATTCCATTCCGGGCCCTGGGCTCCTTCTCAGGCTCCAGGCAGGGGTCACAGGAGGCATTGCTCTCCTCAGGGAGCACAGATGGGAGCTCATATTCATCCATGGCAGTGACTGCTTCCACCCTGTCCTGACTGCTCCTAGACTCCAGTACACCTGGTGGAAGATGGAAAGATGAAGTCAGAGTAGGTCAGATGGGGCAGGTGTCTAAAACCCAGTAGAACCAGCACCAAGGCAGCCTGCATAGGGCAGGAATGCAGCCAAGATGATCTCCTCAAGACCCGTGTCTGAGGCTTGGGTTAAGAGCCTGCTCCCCCACCTCCTACCCAGGTCAACCCCACTCCTCTTTCCCCTGATCCTTGCTAGCCCCTTGTGCCAGCCCCTGGCTTCTTTGTTATCTCATTGTGCCCCTAGGATTCACCACAGCACAAGGACCCAGGTTCTTTCCCCACTACCACACTTCATGTAGGCCCCATACTGGGCATGCTGAGGTGGGGAGGAACTGGAAAGGACAGCACACCCTACGCACTGCCCATCCAATCGCTGGTGAGCCATAAAGATCAAACTTTTTTTTTTTTTTTTGCGGAACTGGGGATTGAACTCAGGCCCTTGCGCTTGCCAGGGAAGCGCTTACTCCACTGAGCCATCTCCCCAGCCCCAAACTAAACCTTGACTAAAGAAAAAAGGTAAAGAAGTTGTCAGAAGTGCAGCTTAATCAGAGCATCCGCAGCCCCAGGGAAGCAAGCCAAAACAAGGCCTGGAGAGCCATCAACAACCATAGGAGGCCCAGCAAGTGGCGCTGTCCAGGGTGCTGGGCGGGTACAGCAGCACTGGAGAGCCTAATGGAGAACCAGGCTACCTCTTCAGCACCCAGTTCCCAGGCTATGCCAGGAGAACGGACAAAGGACCTGAGCTTTCCTCCACTCCTGCCCCCCCCCCGAGCTTTTCCTGACTTGTCTCCTGGGAGAGCACTGCAAGAGGAATCAAGCACTACTCTGCCAACTTTCTGGGTGACCTCCTGTGGGTCTAGACTAGGCGACCTCACCACACCGCCCAGGCCAGCCCACCCCACCCGTTTGTGTAGAGGGTTTGCCTTCTATCTCCACCCCTGACCCATCAACAATGGCTCAGGACTAACTCATGTTTCCCAGGGCCTTTTTGCAACAGCATCCCAGCTAGGGAGTGTAGAGGCCATGGGCAGGGCTGCATCTCACTCCCTGCTCCTTTTCTTTCTGCCTCTGGCCCCAGATAGCTTAGGCAAACCCATCCACCAGACAAACCAACCCCTCCAAACCGCCTAGAGAGCTGCACCGAGGCAAGAAGCTGGGGCATTTCTCTGGACACTTCCTCCTTCCCCTCTTGGGCCTCAGCTATCCAGCACCCCCACTCTCCTTTGAAGGACTGCTGGCAGCTCTGCAGATGCTGTGAGTGCAGAGGGATGGGCTAGTTTCAGGGCTGCAGCAAGACAAGCTACTGCCACAGTGAGAAGAATGGGAGCCCTCACAGCCTGTGTGTGCCTGCTCATAAGTCTCACCTGAGCACCTTTTAAACTACAGCCTGGGGCCAGGGATATAGCTCAGTGGAATAAGTGCTTCCCTGGCAAGCACAAGGGCCTGAGTTCAATCCCTGGTTCTGCCAAAAAAATAAAATAAACTACAGCCTGCCTTCCCCAGACCTCCTGCACCAGGCTCTACCTACCTAGAGGAGATATAGTGATCCGTTACTCTAAGAACTGGGCAACTATGGGAAACATGTGTGAGACACCCAGAACTTCCTACCTGAAAAGATGAACCCAGAGAGGGAGGTCAGTCTGCTTCTATGGGGGCTTCTGAGTCCCTAAGGGAGAACTCAGCTACTGCAGACCAGGTAAAATTCACTTAACTCTGGATTTTCAAATATGGAGTAGAAAGAAAAAGGGCAAACTGATCTGTGGACCTTACCCGTCCAAGCTGAGTTTTGCCTAGAGTTTTGGTGGGTTTTTGGGGGGGAGGGTGGGTGTTTTTGTTTGTTTTTGTTTTGAGACAAGGTTTTACTCCATAATTCAGACTGGCTTTGAACTCAGTATATAGCCCAGGCTGACAAACTCAAGGCAATTCTCCTGCCTCAGCCCCTCAAGTGCTGGGGTGCAGGTGTGTGCCACCACTCCCAGCCTCACTTAAAGAGTTATAACTACAGACTGAGAATAAGGCTTTACTTATTTAAAAAAAAAAAAAAAAAAAAAAAAAACTGAAAGCCAGGCTATAGACTGAACCCTGAACCTAGGACACCAGAGACCCTTGGGGCTCAGCATGGAGTGAGGAATCTTTCTTAATGCCCTACATCCCTGCTGCTATAGCTGCTATTTCAGTCTTTTCCCTCTGGTTGTATACCCAGAGGTGGGAGACAGGAGGTCACCTCCACAGCTGTGATTCTTGGAGGAGCAGCAGAGAGCATTTAGAAGGGAGAGGGTGGGGCTTCAGAGCCTGCTCCCTGGGTTCCAGTCCTCTGGCCTGCTTTCCATGCCACTGGCTAGAAGCTGAGCCTGAGCCCCCAGGGAAGCCCAAAATTTTCTCAATCTCTACCAGTCCCAAAGACAGGGCTAAGAATAAATCAAGGGCCTCCTGGGGGGCCTCTGTGCTCCCTTCCGACTCTCAGGAGCTGCCTCAGGCTACCTCCAGCCCCACCTGCCCCACTATGTCCTGCAGCTGACAGTGGGATGAAGGCTCTGCCAACACTGGGCACTGGGCCATGTCCTTGGCCTCGGGGTGGGCACACAGGGGCAGCATTGAGTTCTACTCTGGGTGAGGGGCCCAGAGTCCCTGGCTGGGCTGAGAGCTGTTGAGCCTAGAATAGCTGAGCCAGAATCCCCTCTCTCACTGAGTCCTAGGAAGGGCACATACAGGAGAATTTCAGGGTAGATATGTAAAACCATGCCCCAAATCCTCACTGTGAACCACTGTGTGTCCTGGGCTAGACTTGCTTCTTCTGGCCTATAGGAAGCCATCTGCAGAAAGGAAGCCTCACCACCGGTCTCGTGTGCCTGGGACTGGTGGGAGAACTTAAGATAATGAATGCTAAAGGAGCTGAGATCCCAGGAAAAGCAAACTTACCTCAGAGTCAAGAGGCAAAGGCCAGGCTTCACTCTTTATCACACTGAGGGGGTGAGGAGACACTGAGGCACAAACCTAGCAAAGGCTTTGCCTGAGACCACACATGAAGCAACGAGCAGCTGCTTCTAGAACCAAGAGTAACCTCTGTCTCCAGCGAGACAGGCTAAAAGTGTGGGAAGAGCCCTAGCTTCCAGGCCCCCTACTGTACCCTCTCATGAGACTAAAGTCCCAAATCCTCAAGCAGATAGCCCAAAGCAGTGACCCTGCCTGCCTCCAGCCCTGCTGGCAAGAGGAAGGCCGGGAGGTGCAGCTGGGCCACCGGGCATCCATCCCAAGGAGATGCCTGCAAATAACAGACCGGCAGTGCCCAAGGTCTCTCTCAGCCTAATCAAGGCCCCCCTCCAGGCAAGGCTCCACTACCACAGCCCTTGAAATGACCTTGTGCTTAGCAGCCTCTTTTTCAGCACTAGCCGGTATAGGGTCTAGTTTCTGGGTCTCAGCTGCTCTC
>PVKA01035737.1:0-22380 GCA_004027165.1 Ctenomys sociabilis
TACTCTGCTTGAACTTCTCAGTGCTTTGTGTGTGGCGTGGGGATTATTGGGAAATGCAATGAACCTCCTAACAAGAAGCAGCGATCCTTCGATCCAGTAATACTGAGGCAATAGGAAGTGCACTAAGGTTTACCCCATCCAGGTCAGAACTCCTGTAAAATGCTCTACGATTTCAATTCACCACTTCTGTGTCCAGGTGAGCCACTCTTCCGGGGCTTCTTGGTGGAGCAGGTAGGAATCTCTACAGTTCACTCGTCTGCATAGAGGTCGTGCTGTGCCTGGCAGTAATCTCCACTGCCCTTCAGAAACTCCATAAATGTGTGACCAAGAACACCACAGAAAGGAATATGTTTACTCATTGAAGATTGTGGCCTAATCATACAGCCGGTCCCGAGGCGGCGGCAGTGCGGGCAGCGGCGGCGGCAGGGCAGGGCGCGGCGGAGGTCGTGGCGAGGCGGCGGCGACGGTGCAGGCGGCGGCGGGGGCACCAGACGACCATGCACTGAGCGGCTGGGCAGAGCGCTTGGCGGAGCCGGCCCGCAGCCCGAGCAGCCAATACACGCGCTCAGGCCTAGGCAGTAATTTAGCTGACAAGGTTAGCTGATGTACTAAGGCGGCACATACAGAACAGAATGGCGACGTAAAACTCATTTGGGCCCTACACTATCACATCATATTGGCAAGTGCATGTGCTATTTTTCAATCCCATCAGCAAAAAAGGTGTTACTGTTGTTCATATATAATTAGTATTCTCAGTATTTTGCATTAGGCCTTAAATGGTTGTGTATCTTTAGTCTAAAACATGTAAAGTGAAAAATTATGTGAAATTTTCTCAGTAAGGACATTTTGGAAAGTTAAACTTGCATGAAACATTCATGTTTTTCTTCCAGAGTAATTTTTGAAACTTTAATTCTGTTTTTGAATGTAAAATCTATTTATGCTAAATTTTCTGTTTGCTTGGGAAATATTTTAAATCTGGAACTATTTCCATCAGCATGACTTGGAAAAGTTCACAATAACTAAATCATTTTCAATGAACACCTTAGAGTATAGTATTAACAAAAGAAGTTCTAGATTTTATTTAATTTTTCTAACATTCTTGACTTTGAAGCATCAACTAATCTAAATCTAAATCTAAAAGAAGGAAATGCTGTAGTACTCTGAATTAAAATACTGGTTAAATAAAAAGTCTTTGTAGTTCATGCTAATTTTGAAAAATCCATTGCTGTGAACTTAGCTCAATGGTAGACTTCCTTAGCCTGTACTATAGGTACTCATTTCCATTTCCAGCATAGTAGGAAGAAAAAAACTCGACTTTTGTTCTAGATAGAGATTTGTTATATTTTCCAGACTGTTCTGAAACTCTAGGACTCGAGCAGTTGTCCCATTTATCCTTCCGAATAACAGAAACACACACACACAACTGTACTTGGGTGCGGTTGACAGTTCTTCCACAAATACTTGTCATATATTTAATATGTTTAATTGTGATTTAAGAGGTATATCAAGCACAGAAGATCAAGTAATGGCTGTGCTTTTGCTTCTTATTCCAAAAGGAAAATGGGTAATCAGTATTTTAAAGAGATTTTAAGTTCTTTTTCTAAACATTTGTGCTGGTTTATGATTACAATAGATACTGCTTAAATTCATTTTGGTTACTGATACATACATATATTGCATCTTGTTCATTACTATGTCCCTTTAATCTACGCTTCTCTTTCCCTCCTTCCTTACATTTCCATCCTGAATCTAACTTCCAGTTTCTTTTTAATGTGTCTTCTTTATTTTACTCTTTACATTATTTATAGTTTGGGTCTCTATTATTAGAGAAACTGTGGAATATTTAGTTTTGATAACTGACTTATTTTATTCAGTATTCTGATGTCAAGAGTCATTCATCTTCCAAAAAATGACTCAAGTTTATCCTCTTATGGCTGATTAATATGTACTACATTTAAAAATATCTATCTGTTGAAGGACATATAGCCAGCCCATTTCCACGATTTACCTATTTTGAGTTGTGCTGCTATAAATATGGGTGTGCATGTATCACTATAATTCAATGACTATCAAGTGAAATTTATATTTTTAATTTTCGGGGGAGGTCCTTGTGGTGTTTTCCTTAGTGGTTGTACTAGTTTACATCTTGACCAAAAATGTTTAGGTGCTATTTTCCCCCTACCATTTCACCAGCATTTGTTATTTAATTTCTGGAAGATAGTCATTCTTTTTAGAGTAAGAATCTCCATATTATCAAAATTTGAGTTTCTCTAATATCTAAAGATGGTCAACATTTTTTCACATATTTATTATTGGGCTTTGCACTTCATATTCTGGGAACTGTTTCAGTTGCCCATTTTTGTTTGGATCTTTTGAGGAAACTAATTTTAGTTTTGTTATTTATATATTTTAAACATTAACTTTCCATCTGATGAGCAGCTGCTAAAGTTTTTCTCATGCTTCTGGTTGTGCACAATGTTTTTTGTTGTTTTGTTTTTGGATTTTTTTTGTTTTTTCATTAAGAAGGTTCTAAGTTTGGTGTAATCCTATTTCTTGATTCTTAGTACTATTTCTTGTGGAACTTAGATCATTTTAAAGAAGTATTGTCTATGCCTATGTCTTAAGCTTTTATCTCACAATTCCAAAAATAAATTCAAAACTATTGCAAATGATCACAACACTTTATTTTTAATAGTATTTGCTTTACGTATGTATGCACACTATAGTAACTGAAATTTCAAAAGCTACTTGAATATAAATTAACGGATAAAAGAATTTCTCTTGAAGTAACAGTAAGTTACTTAACATTGTTAATTAAGTAACATTAAGGTAATTAAAGCTTTTTGCCACATTATTTATTTTATAATGATTAAAAAGCATCTACTTTTAGGTACAAATGATATAATTTGATAACTGTAGCTGTTATGTAGTTGGATTATTATATTGTTCTATTGCTTTCCTATTTAGAACTATGAATCAAGAGCCTGTCAGACAGTATGTATATTTTTAAGTGGTAGAGAACACTACTCATTATTTTGAGTGTCTTAATTTTATTGAAGTCAATTGATTTTAATAAACTACCTTCTAGCGCAAAAATTACAATTGAAAACTCTAAATGTATATCAACAATATATAACATTATTTGAACTATTCAGACTAATTTGTTTATTCCTTTAATTAACCTATATATTATTATTTACACTTTTACAAATTTGGGAACTGCAATTTAGAGAAATTAAGTATTTTATTTAAAGTTGCACCAATAGCTGCAAGGAATGCATTTAAACCCACAAAGCCCACAAAATGAATTACAGTTCTATACATGCTAAATGGATCTGTGTAAGTCTGATGTTCAAAGGGCTACATCCTAGGTAAAGAAACAACTTCAGAGTGTTATCTTCTTTTTTTCTGAAACATAAACCCAACATATAACAGATGAAAAGAATCACCTCTCCATTAAAAACCATCTAAAGTGCCCTATGAGACCTCCATCTTTCCAGAGCCCCCTACCCTCATTCTTTTTTTTTTTTTTCTCTTTTTTTGTGGAATTGGGAATTGAACTCAGGCCCTTGTGCTTGCCAGGGAAGCACTTATCCCACTGAGCCATCTCCCCAGCCCATTACCCTCATTCTTATCAAGATAGCTACTTATCTTCTCCTTTCTCCTCTTTCCATTGTCTCTTTAAAAATAAAATGTCTTCCTTCTATCAAACTTTGTCCCTCTAATTTATTATTAGGACAGAGTTATGTTCCCTGTGGCCTTCTCAGACAGCAGAACAGTGATGTTCAATCTCCAGCTGCAATACAGGGAATAGAAACAGGATGGTCTTTCATAAAACTACCTCAGAATAATAATCACTTGAGACACTTACCAAGAACAGAATTTCTTTTCTTCTAAATTTTGTTTCTCTTTTTTTGTATTTAGGGCAAGGATACAGGGATGCAGTGTCTCACTGCATAGATCAGATTAGTAGTGATATGCCTGTTTATAGCCTCCCAAGTGCTGAGATTACAGGCATGCCCCCCACGCCCAGTCTCAATTGCCATCTCAGTGTGCCTCAGAGGCAGGGCCCGCAAGGCACGCCTGGGGATCAAATTCCAGGTCCCTAGGTTTGCCTAAGCAGACACTTTAATATGCTGAGTTATTTGGCCAGCTGTAAGAATAGAATTTCCTTAGAAATTTAGATTCAGTAGGTCTTGGGTAGAACATAAACATTTTTGTAATTATTTCTTAAACACAGCACTAATATGCAGAACATACAAAGAACTTGAAAAGAATTAGACACTCCCCAAATCAAAGACCCAATCCAAGAATCAGAATGGGAAGTGAATAGACACTTCACAGAAAAAGTGCAAATGAACAATAAAAACATGAGGAAATATCCGATATTGCTGCACTTTAGAGAAATGTAAAGTAAAACAATACTGAGATTCTATCTGGCCCCACAATGAATGACCATCATTAAGAAATCAAATAACAACAAATATTAGTGAGGCTGCAGTGGATAAAAGAGCATTTATGCATTGTTGGTAGGAATGCAAATTAGTACGACTAATATAAAAGTCAGACTAGAGATTCCTCAAAAAACTAAAACTACAAATATAATCAAACCCAGATCTTCTTGTGACTTAAGTTTTTATATATAAATTGACATTTTATGTAAAAATTCTCTAGACACCGTTCCATATCTTTAGATGAAGTAAAATGATATAATAATCTTTGTAACTGCTATAAAGAAATAGAAATTGAGGAGAAATGCTTCCCAATATTGGTTTGGCAAAGACTATAGATAACATCTCAAAAACAAACATCAAACCAATAATAAAACAAGGCAAAATACATCAAACTATTAAACTAAAAAAAAGTTTTGTACAACAAAAGAATCAAGCAAGAGTTCCCTCTTAACAATGTGTAGCTTTGGCGAAAATTCTTGCAAATTATCCATATGACAAAGAAATCATAGTAAAAAAAAATGAATGAAATTCAACAGCAAAAAATCTGATTTTAAAAGGACAAATGGTCTACATTTTGATATTCCTTAAGGAAGGCATAAAGGTGTCCAGCAATAATATGGATAAATGCTAAGTATCACTAATCATTAGCAAAATGAAAGTCAAAACCATGTCAGCGATTATCTCACCCTAACTGGAATGGGTACTATCAAAAAGACTAAAGATACCAAATACTAGTGAGGATGTGCAAATAAAGAAAGCCAAATATTGTCAATAGAAATGTAAGTTAGTACAGTCATTCTGGGGACCAGTTCAGTTTCCTTGATAACCCAAATATAGAACGAATTTGAAGTGTCAGCCTCTCAGTCTTGAGTAGTTTTCTAATATAAAGAGATACCTCTGCACTCCTATTTTTATCGTAGTTCTATGGAAAATAGTCAGGTTATGAAATGAAACTAATTATCCATGAGCATCTAAATGGTTAAGATTTTAGGTGGAATGGAATACCTATCTGTCTACCTATCTACCTATCTATATATCATCTATTTATTATTTAGACAAAAAAGAACAAAATTCTGTCATTTGAAGCAACAAAAATAACTCTATAAGACATTAGGTTAAATGAAATAATTTTGTCTCAAAAATAATTATTGCATGTTAACACCCATATGGAAGCTAAACAACTGATCTCATAGAAGAGAGTAAACAGTAAAGGCTAGGAAGATTAGGGAGGAGGAAGAATGATGTGAGATTAATTAACCACTACAAAACTTAATTTAAGAGTATTGCAAAACTATAACTAGGTGGAAAAAAATGCAAAATTGTACAATAAAATAAGATGATTGTGTTTGACAATAATTTATTCTGTAATTTGAGGAGAGAATTTTTAAAAGTGTTCCCAATAAAGAAAGGATAAAAGCTTAAGGTAACAGGTTAATTACACTGATCTGATAATTGCAAATACATTGAATACAATGAAACATCATCTACTAAACATAAAAATATATAATCTAAACTATATTAAAATGTAAACATACTATAAATGCTATAGTATTATTTTTATTACTTGAGAGCAATGGTAGATTGGAGCATATACAAACATAGGTTACTACAATAAGAATAACCAAAAAAATCCCCATTTTGTAGTTAATTGTATCTACATTTAATCAGTTCTCTTTCAATTCGTCCTAGTATCATTTCTATTCATTACAGAATGTATTTATAAATATTGGTTTGTTTTAATTTTTAATTTAACTTTATTAGTACATTTTACATATACATAATGATCACATACATCACAGGGATTTTTTGTATAATATATCATGTTCTTTTTTCCCAAAGCCCCTTCTCTCCTCCTTTACAAAGATTTGCTTCCACTTTTCCTTCTATTATTTTTCTCCTTCCCTTCCTTCCTTTCCCCCTGCCCACCCACTTATTCCTTTTCTGACTTGAACAATATGTTCACACATATTTGTTAATCAATAAGTCAAGATATATGAAAATTCCTCAATTCTTCTGTGTCAATGATTAAGGCTAATTTTTCTCAGTTCCAAACAGTTTTGTAAACCATATTTCTGAAGTTTAACTTGGAGATACTATCAGTGACATTTCTGCTTTTACCAAATGGCTATGCCTGGGATTCTAACAACAGCAAGCCATATTTTTTCATATGTTTATTGGCCACATCTACTTCTTTCAAAAAAGTGTCTATACATTTTAGTAGCTCAGTTTTTGTTAGTTATTTTTTTTGTGTTGTCCTTATTTTCCTTTTTTAGTTCTTTATATATTTTAGATATAAGTCCTCTGAGAAATAGCTGCACAATTTCTTTTCCCCTCTAAATTGTCTCTTCACTTTGTTAATTTTCTCATTTGTGGCGTAGGAGCTTTGTAATTAGAAATAATATCATTTGATCATTCTGTTATTTTTGTGCAATTAGAGTTCTGTTTAGATAGTTCCTGCCTATAACTATGACCTCAAGATTTTTTTTTTCTATTTTATCTTCCCATTGGCAAAAGTTTTCTGATTTGTTTAACATCTCTGGCCATGGAAGAAATGAAAATTAAACAATGCTAAGATTTCATCTCATATCAAAAAGCATGGCAGTCATCAAGAAATAAAAAAAGAAAAACACATTGAAAATAAAAATATATCATCTAATAATTTCCAATCAACCTAAACAGATATTCTCCAACAGAAGTTACATAAATGGCCAACAGATGTGGAAAAATGCTCAGGATCACTAATCATAAGAGAAATGGAATATAAAACCACAATGGACTCTGACACCACCTTTGTAAAAATCAGTATTATTGAAATTACTATATATAACAAGAGATGGTGAGGAAGTAGAGAAATAAGGACACTTGTGTACTGGTGTTGAGAATGTACATTCTAAATATGTAAAGCATATAAAAATACGTAAATTTCTCAAAACAGATATTGAACTACAATGTGATCCTGAAATCCTACTCCTGGAAATATACTCAAGAAAAGGAAAGTAGTATATCAAAGAGATTCTTGAACTCCGTTTATTTCAGCATCATCCACAGTAGCTAAAAAAGGTAAAAAACTATATCCATCAATCAACTAATGAATAAAGAAAATGTTATCTAAAGGAGTGATATTCAGTCATTGAAATGAAAGAAATTCTGTTATTTTCACCTCTTGGATGGCACTGAAGAAAATAGTAAATATAAAATATCTGATACCCAAAGTTTATTTAGGCTCACAATTTGTAGAGGTTTCAGTCCACAGTCAACTAGTTCAAAGACAGGGCAGAGGAGCACCACAGTGAGGATACAGTACGTGGTATAACAAGCAGGAGTCAGGAAGCAGCACAACCTAAAGCCTCCCTTTATGCTTCAACAAGGATAAATGCCCATTTGGTGTTGCCACCCACACTCAGAATGGGGCATCCATAATTACAGTATTGTACCTTTAATCACAAAATTTCATACCTAATGCCACCATTAGACACCCTAGATCCATCCACCTCTACAAAATTCCACCAATGACTATCTAAGGGTTTAGGGAGATAACTAGATACAAACTATAATATTCCTCCCCTGTTTCTCCCAAAATTTATGTGTATCCTTTATGTACTTTTCTCAAAATTTCCAAAGTTCTAACAGTTTCAAAATTGCTGAAAACTACAAGTCCAAACTGTCCTCTGAAACATGGCTGCAAGACCCTGTACAAATGAAAAGAAAGTTAAATACTTCCAACATACAGAAGCACAAGATAAACATTACCATCCCAAAATGTACAAATAAGGGAATAGAATGTAACAGGACCAAAGCAAGTTCAAAATTCATCAGGGAAAGCATTAAGCCCCATAGTTCTGTGACTAGCATTTGATATAACCTGTATCAAAATGTAAACTCCAAAGGGCTTATGTGGAACCAACCTATGGCACTGCTGATGATTGTAGCTCCCACAGCTTTTGTTCTTGGGAGGCTTTGCTCACTCCTTGAAAGCTTCCTAAGGTGATCCATGCTCCCAGCTTCTGCATTCTTCTGGAGTTTCCAATGCACTTTCAATTTCACACTAATGATTTCACTAATTGTCTTCTCAGGAGCACATTGTCTTGCATCCCAGATCTTCTAAACTTTGGATGGTAGCCATAATCCTACAACTCCTGCATTCTTCGCGTGTCTAAAACCAGTACCACGCTGATGATGTCAGCGTCTGCTGCCAGGTGATACAGTAATCAGACTTCTTTTCTCTCTTGGCTGTAGTCGTTGAGTGGCTGCAACTTTGAGCACTAGGAACTCATCACAAGAAATATATTCCCTAATCCACCACTATTCTAGATCATGGTACTCTGGAAGTCTCTTCTCAAAAAGTCTTTCACCTTTGAAGCTTTGAGATTGTGAAGGGTGGAGACTTGCTGGTTCTTGCAATGTATTTAGGCCCTCTTTTCTGTTGTCCTATTTGTTCTGTGCAACCAAGATCTCTGCTGTATTTTTGCAGTCTGAAACTTCACTGGAGCTTATGTTCTGGCCAAATTCAGAACACTTTAAATCATTCTTCAGGACTCCTTGCTCTCAGTTCTCAGCATAAATCTGGCAAAAAGCACCCAACTGTTAATACTCCTGCCTTAGAATTGGACTGCCTTAAAATTTTTTCCATGTGGTTACTGGGCAACCTTTAGTCTCAGGCACATGAAAATATAGACCAGTTTTCTGTTAAAGCACAGCACACATGATTTGCAATCCAATTGCTAATGAATTGGTTCTTCAAAGCAGAACCCTCCTGAGCCTCCTCTTTCCCAAGATGTAGCTCTCAGCATTCTGTTCTCAGCTCTGACCAGAGCACCCTATGACTTACAGATTAAAGTATTCTAAGGCTGCTTCCTCAACTAATGTCTCCAAATTTTTCCACCCTTCCTCAAATCCAGTTCCAAAGGCTCAGAAAACACCTGGATGGGTACAGGCACAGCAATGACCGGGTTTCTCTGATACCAAATATTGTCTTAGTTACTTTGCTCATTGCTGAAGAAAAGTACTGCAAAGCAAAGAAAAAGCAGAAAAGATGTATTTGGCTCACTGTTTATAGTTTCCAGTACATAGTCAGCTGCATGAAAGGCAAGGAGGCATGGAAGAGGGACATTACTGTGGTGAAATTACATGGTGTAGCAGTCAGGGGTCAGCATGCAACACGAGCCAAGCGTACCTAACTTTTATTTCAATAAGGAAATCTACTCTTTGCACAGTGTGCCAGCACAAGGGGAGGAGGGAGGCTTAATCCCAGAATCACACACTTAATGGCAGATCACACAGCCTACATACAGCCACTTCTAGAAAATGACTCTCCCCATGACCACATGAGGCTTTGGATGGACATCTAGATACAAGCTATGACACCTACTGTCTCAGACACTGCTATGTTCCCTTGAATCTGATGAAGAATACAATTCCAGTCTAATATACCCACTTCCAAATAAAGCTCAAGACCTCCTTATAGTTATTTACAACATGCTGTTTACTGAGATATGCCAATACTCATTTTGGTATGATTTATTTATTTATTTATTTATTTGCCACAAGGAGTAATAAATTGAACTTGCTTAAATTTAGTAGTTCTTGATAGCATTTGGTTAGGGGTTATTAACATTGGCGAGCTTCTATTTTCAGAAATCATGACTCTATTTGATTGTGTGCCAGTATAAAAACTGAGGCATTCACCAAGCAATTTGTTCATGTATTACACATTGCATTTTAGATTTCATTGTTTTCTATGACAATAATTACCTGCTTATTAGAACTACAATGTTAGTTCCATAAGAGTGTGGAACAGATTTTATTTTCCTTATCATTGAATGCCCAAAATCAAGGACAATGCAGGGAATATTCTGCCCGTGGACAGCATATGTAGATATTGGTGTTTTAGTTAGCAACATTAAAAAGCATAAAAAACTGCAAGTAAAATTAATTTTAATAATAAATTGGATAATGTATTTCGAATTTAAAAGAAAAATGACTGTTAACAAAAGACAATCGATCAAACATCAAGAGAGCCTTGCACATCTTCAGGCTGAACCCATCAACATAGGATACTTTTTGAATGATGGCTTGCCCCTCTGCTTAATAAGGTACACACAACATTGAACCCCACACAGCATGAGCCTACACTGACCTCCCAAACTTTGAAAGGCCTTGCTTAACTGTATATTGCCCATCTATCAACACTGCAAAAAATGACAAAAGAAGAAACAAACGACAATCTCAAACCTGTAGCCCACCCAATCAAGTCTACGAAACAAGGTGATAGAAGAAATTAAAAGTCACACACTTTAAATTTCTCAGATGATAGCAACTGAACTAAAGAAACGCTTTCTATGGAGGAAATCAGATCAGAACTATCTCTGAGGTAAAAAAGGAAATGACAATAATCATGAAATAATTGCTCAATATATATAAGGAAGACAAAGATGAAAAAACTAAGGGCACAGGGAAATGATAGAAACACTGAAAGAACAATGCAGAAAAGAAATAGAATGCATGAAACAGATTCAAACTGATATCTAGGACATTAAGAATTCCATCAAAAGCTGGCAAGACTGCTGTAATGAAACAATATAGAATTTCAGACCTTTAAGATGGCACTTCGGCTACTCAAAACAAAAGGAAACCCCTGTTAAAAATAACAAGAAAATGATGATACAATAGTTGCAAGATGATGCAAAGAGAATAATATAAAACTGACAGGTATCAAAGAAATAGCTGGCGATAATAGAAAAGTCATAAAAAGTGTGTTTGCAGAACTTGCAGCAGAAACTTTCCTGAGTATGGGAAAATAATATGATAAACAGATAACTGAAGCATATAAAACCCCAGACAGCCAAAATCAAAATAAATCATCCCCCAGACACATAATAATCAAGATCCCAGAACTGAGCAAAAGAACAGAATATTAAAAGCTGTCAGGGAGAGGAAAGGCAAGATAGCTCAGTGGACTAAACTGCCTTCTTAGGCAATCTTAGGCAAGCACAGGGACTGCAGTTCAATCCTCAGCACGACAATTTGCACTAGCCATGCCACAGGGGTGGGCTGAGTTGGCCCAGAGTCTGGGCATAGTGGTATACACCTATAATCACAGCACTGGGGAGGCTGAAAACAGGAGGATCACTGTGAATGCAAGCTGCACAGTGAGACCCTGTAACAACCAAATACATTTTAAATAAGGCTGTTATGGAAAGGAAACATATCACCTATATACAAAAGCCCATCTGAATCGTGGAAAATTTCTCAAAACAGAGTATTGGATCAAGAAGAGCTTAGAAATAGATATTTGAGGTTCTAAAAGAAAGCTTTTAATCCAGATTGATGTATCCTGGAAGGGAGCAACCAAGAAGACAAACCAATTAAGCAAATGGGAAAAGTAGGGTTCTTACAGTACAAAAGCAACGTGACAAAGATAAGCTAACACATATCAGTTATCACTATCAATGTAAATGGTTTCAAAAGAAGCAGACTGGTAGAGGTGATAAAGAAACAAAATCTAAAAATATGCACATTCAGCAAACACATTGAATTAAAAAAGAAATTATTATGTCAAAGGATAGAAAACAATCATGCAACAGGAACCCAGAAAAAAACAAGAGGCAGCTACTCTGGTTGATGACAATATCAACTTCAAACCAAACGAGCTTAAAAGAGACCAAGAAGGTCACTGCATACATGTTAGAATAAAACTGAAAAGGGAACAATTAATAATCAAAATATATGTATATAACAAATATAGGAACACCTAACTATATAACAGAAATTTTAACAGGTGTGAAAAATATAAAAAGCAATAACATAATTATATTGGTTACTTTAACACCCTATTGACACAAAGACGTAGACCAACCATGTGAAAAATGTGCAAAGAAATAACAGAACTAAAGTGAACTTGTGAAAAAATAGACTTAGTAGACTTTTTCAGGGTGCTCCACCCAACAGGGTCACAACACATATTTTTCTCAGCTGCACATGGAATGAAATAGATCATGTCCTAGCACATGGAATAAGCTTAAGTAAATGCTTAGGGAAAAAAAAATTATCCCATGCATATTATAATGCAATGAAACTGGAAATTACTGAGAAAAGAAACAGTAAAAATTATACGAACACATGGAAACTGAATAGCTCCCTCCTGGACAATCAATGGGTCGTGGATGACATTAAAAAAACAGGTTAAACAACATTCACAGTCTAACAAAAATGCAGATTCAACTTACCAGTGTGTGCAAGATGCACACACTGTCTTAATAGGGACATTTATAGCGATAAATTCTAACATCAGGAAAATAGAATGAGCCCAAATACACAATCTTATCCTGCACCTCAAACTCATAGAAAAAGAGGAAGTCAAGTCCAATGCCCAAAGAAGGCAAGGAAATCTTAAAGATCAGTATATAACTAAATGCAACAAAGACAAAGAAAACAATACAAAGAATTAATAAGTCAAAGACTTCATTCTTTACTAAATAAAATTCATAAACCTCTCTGCATTAGAAAAGGAAAGACAAAATTCAAATGCATACAATCAGGAATGAAAATCTCTATAGGCCCTATAGAAATTCAGAAGATCATCAACACCTATTTCCAAAATTTTTCATCTCACTGAATGGAAAATACAGAACAAATGGACATATGAACCAAAATTAAATCAGGAAGATATGAAAATTCTGAATAACCTAGTATTAGCCAACGAAATTAGAAACATAATAAAAAAATAACTGGTAACAGAGAAAATCCGAGGCCCTCATGGATACACAGCAGAATTCCACAAGAAAATTAGGAAGGAACTAACGCCAAATCTTCTCAAACTCTTCAATAAAATTGAAAAGGAAGCTATTCTCCCGAACTCATTCAGGGAGGCAAGTATTACTCTTACACCAAAATCATAGAAGGATCAGAGTGCAGCAAATCAAGAAACCTATACATCACAACAAAGTAGAATTAAACCCAAGAGTGCAAGAATGATGTACTATATGCAAAACCAAAAATGTAATATACCACATGAACAGAGCCAAAGACAAAAATCACATAATCTTCACAATAGATGCAGAAAAAGCTTTTGACAATGTTCAACAGTCACTCATGATAAAAGCACTGCCAAAAATAGGAATAGATGGTCTTTATCTCAATCTGACAAAAGCCATCTATGAAAAACCAAGAGCCATTATACTTAATGAATAAAAATTGAAAGCCTTCATTTTAAAATCAGGAAAAAGACAAGGATGCTTACTGCCAACACTGCTATTTAAAATAGTTCTGGAAATATTTAGACAGAGCAATTAGACAAGAGAAAGAAATTAAAGAAATGAGTGGAAAGGAAAAAGTGAAATTATCATTATTGAAAGATAACATGATACTGTACATAAAAGACCTCAAAACTCCAAAAAGAGATTTGTCAATTTAATAACCAAATCCAGTAGCAAAGCAGGATGAAATGTTGACACTCAAAAGTCAATAGGATTTCTATACATAACCAATGAACACACCAAGAAAGAAATTATGGAAATAACATCTTTCACAATAAGACCTCCAAAAACAAAATGCATAGGAATGATATGTCACAAAGGAGGTAAAGGATTTATACAGTGAAAAATATAGTACTCTGAACAAAGACAGTGAAGAGGATTTGAAAAAATATAAATATATTCCTTGCTTCTGGTTAAGAGTAACCAACATTATAAAAATGGCCATACTCCTGAAATTCCTATGCAGATTCAATGCAATACCAATTAAAATGCAATTAGCATACCTCACAGATCTAGAAAATACAAACCTATAATTCACTGGGAACCACAAGAGAGCTAGTATAGCAAAATCTGTCCTGAGCAACAAGGAAAGGCAGGAGGAATCACAAGCCCTGGCTTAAAATTGTACTACAAAGCTACTATGAGAAAAATCAGTGTGATACTGGCATAAAAAAAGACCTGAGGACCAACGGAACAGATTAAAAGATGTAGACACAGCCTGAAGCACACTTAACCACCTTAGCTTTGACAAATGCACCAAACATGTTCATTGGTAACCTCTTTAATAAATTCGGCTGGAAATACCGGCTTTCCACATGCTTAATACTTAAAATACAACCATGTCCAACCACCATTAGTGCAGATCTTGCCTCTCATAGAATTATGTAGAAGCACAGCATTATCTATCCCAACTGTACTGTCTATACACACGCATCATGATTTTTTCTTTCTACACCCCTTCCTTTGTCTACACCTGTCAAAAGAGGGCACTCCATTGACATTCAACTAACTTAAGTGCTTGAACTCTACACCACAATCCAACACAGTCCAGTATTCTACAACCATAGTGAGTTATTCAAAGAAATTGTCGAACATAGCCATTTACAGCTCAGCCTAATACTATGGGCTCACGATGTATACTTCATTTTTATACTTTTCTGCTGTATGGTTAAGACCTAGATAGAGCAAGACTTATATACCAACACATGAACTTTATATTTCCTATGTGGTCAGTGAAGTCCTCTCAGGGTTTATCTTGTAGTCCTGCATATTATTCTGTAGTTCCTTTGTCTGTGTCATCCATGTGGATGAGTCACGGCCAATGCTTGAGCAGTTTGCTCTCTGTGAGTGCTTGAGAGAAAGTTTTCTCTTCATGTGACTCTCCCCAGGTACACTATAGAACTTCAGTCTCTATCCTCTGTGGCTCCATAATCTCCTTGTTCAGAAAATTTGGAGCTCACCTGAGTTTCATGATGCACTACAGGATCTGCTATGTCCTGAGTCTTCACTGACCTTGAAAGGCTAGGGCCAAAATGTTGGCTGGCCTTGTGGCTCTTCTATATTTCCAACTCTGACTTGTGATCTTAGGTTGTTAACCATCCAGAAGAAAAGCTGATTAGTATCCTGCAGCTTATGCCATTCACTTTGCCTTATCTGACTCAATTGATTTTAGTTGTTGTACATTTCCTTTTGTATTTCTGCTTTTCGCTTGTTATACTAGAGAGACTATATGATATTTACACATGTGTGTCTGGTTTATTTCACTTATGAGTATATGTTCAAGTGACATCCACTTCAGACAGGATATTATGTTGGCTTCTAGTACTACAGTCATCCACTAGGAAAATAATTATTGAATTTTTGATATAATTCAGGTATAAAAAATAAGATAAGTAAGCAGCTACACTCTTAATTCACTGATAAGAGATATCTGCTAAAATAATATCTGTAAATATAATATCATGTATGCACCTTGTACAATATCAAAACGTTAGGAAAACAGTTTGCAATGTATTAATTTATCGAATCTGTATGGTTAAGGTGTCTTGAAACTGATTGACATTTGTACTTCAATAAAATAAAAAAAAATTTAAAAAATACAACCATGTCTATCACCATGTACAAATCTACAGTCAAAATGGATCAAACATTTAAATAGTTAAATTGAAACACCAAACCTTCTGGAAGAGAAAGTAGGTAGAAAACTTGAGGACATAGGGCTAGGTTAAAAGCTCTTCAATAAAAATCAAACTACAAATGCTAAAAGGAATCAAAATTTGGATCTTATCTTTTTGAAGATTCTTCATGTCAAAAGAAATCACTAACACAATAAAAAGAAAACCCACAAAATTGAAGACAATTATAGTTGGACATCCCTCAGTCAAAGAACTGGTACAAAGGCTGGTATAACCGTTATGGAAATCAGTGTGGAGATTCCTCAAACAGCTAGAATTGCAGGTCCTACTCAAGCCTGCAATTCCTCTACTAGGTATTTTTTCCAAAAGAACCAAAATCATCATATCACTGTGATATATGTCCTCTTTTTTATAGAGATTCAATTTATTATAGGTAAATCTAGGAAACAACTGAAATGTCCATCAACTGAGACATGGATAAAAATGATATGATATTTTTACACAATAGAGTATTATTCAGATATAAAAAGATAAGTTTCAGGTGTTTGTAGGTCAATAGATGCAGCTAGAGACTATATTGGTAAGTGAAATAAATCAGATTTACATGTGCAAACATCATATTATCTCTCTATTTTGAGAACAAGAATGAGTAATAAAAATCTACAAGATACAACAGATACTGTGAAAGGCAAAGGAATCATTCCATAGTATCTGTTAATCTTCCCTTGTTGCTGGGACAAATATCCTACACTCTAAATGAAAGAATAAAGGTTTATTTATCTCAGAGTTACTGGAATTTTCAGTCCATACTCAGCTGGCTCCAAGACAAAGTGGCACGTGGCTGAAGCAGCATTTCATAGCAAAATAAAAGAACAGAGAGTAAAGGGAGTAGCCATAGCTCAGGCATCTGTCTAACCTCTCTTCCCTCCCTACACTATAATGCAAATTATCTGCCCCAGAGAAGGTGCAGCATCCCATAATATTCAATTGCAAGCTCCAGAAGTCGCCCCATAGTGCATGAGACTTTGGGGGGACACTTATCCATAAAGCATAACATTATGTCCCTAAATGCCTAAAGACTCATGCTTGCTCCTTTATGCAAAAAGCATTTTAGTCCATCTCTAAGAGCTGCCAAATTTCTACGTTTTGGCATTGCTGAAAAGTCCAAGTCCTAAGTCTCCTCCCAAATCAAAAGCAAACTCTTTGCTATGAGCCCTCTACAAATATAAAGTTAAAGACTTCCAACTGGGGCTGGGGAGATGGCTCAGTAGAATAACAGCTTCCCTGGCAAGCACAAGGGTCTGAATCTAATACCCCATTCCATACACACACATACACAAAAAAAAAAAAAAAAAAAAAAAAAAAAAAAACTTCCAATTTTCACTGGCAAAAGATACACATTACTATTCTGAATGGTACACACAGCAGGAAAATGCAAAGCATTGGGAACAACACAAGTCCAAAACCAAGCATGGAATACATTAAGTCCTGTAGTTCCACGTGGAGTACCCAAAGAAATCTGTAGTAAATTGTGAAATCCATGTGGCTATGCCTTTAGGGCACTCTTGGTGGTAGCTCCCATGGCTTTACTCTTAAGGTTGGATTCACTCCATCCTTGCAATTTCCCTTAGATGATCTTCATTCCTGACTTTTCCAATCTTCTGGGGTTTCCAATAAATAGATTTCTCATTCACAGATTTACGCACTGTCCTGTCAGGGGCACACTGCCTGGCCTCACAGGCCTTCTGAAATCAAGCTGGAACTCTTAAGCTCAGAACTCCTGCATTCTGCAAGTACCTAAAACCAATACCATTCTGACCCAGATTCCAAGAAACAAATTCTCCCTGCTGGCACCATTTTGGAACCTAGTGATGCTTCTGAAACCATTGTGGAACAAGGGGTTTTTCCACAAGGATAAGTCCCTCACCCCTGGGGTTCTGAGGCTACAAAGGATGGAGATCTGCCACCTTCTGTGATGCCCTCAGGCCATCTATACACAAACCATAACAAATGGGAAGAAAAAAACTGGAATGAGGAGGAGGACAAATGAAAGAAGGGGAAAATTTGTAGGTACATATGCAGATAAGTTCTGTTAATTGCATTATTGATTTCTTCTGGTCTTTTAAAAGGAGGAGATAAGGCTTAAAAATATTTTTTTACTCTTATTTTCTTCCTGTTTTGAATTTCTTATAACTTCTTTGTGATTCTTTTGTTTTGCCTTCTTTAACTATTTTTAAAATTATTTTTACTCATTAAAGAGAGTACAAAATAGTATTAAAGCAATACTTTTACAAATGATACATAATTTCACTTAACAAACTAATATGAATTTTAAAGTATTGATTGCAATGCATAGTGTTGTCTTCCAACCATTTATTCATATTACTAGGAGGACAGGAGGAAGAGTGGGGGAAAGACATATATCAATGTATGTAAGCAGGATGGTTTGAATAACTCTACTGTGGGTTTCTTCTGGAAAGAAGATAATGCTTAATTTGTTTTGCCTCCTTTTTACAACTGTTTGTTTCTTTAAATGAATCATACACATTTCTATCTGGCAATTTCAACAACTAATTTACAGATAGCATCATGTAATACAGAAACCATTGTTGAATTCCTATTATTTTGTTTAGTAAAATCTTGCATAATTTCTAATGTTTCTCCATCACTACTTTGTATTCTTTAAAAATTAAAAAATAATAATATATTAATACCCAATATAGCTGACCTTCATAAATCAAGGCATAATAAAGTCTTCCCAAGACAAATAAAATCTCAGTGAGTTTATTACTGTTAGATCTGCTTTTGAAAGATGATGAAGGTAGTCCTTTGTGTTGAAATGAAGAGTGACTCCAGAAAAGAACTTTATTGAAGGGTTAATAACCTAAGTTTGCAGACCAAAAATCAGAGAAAAAGGAGCGCCACAAGGACAGCCAATATTTTAGCCCTAGCCTTACTAGGTCAATTAAATCTCAGGATATATGAGAACCTGTACTGTAACATCATGCAACTCAGTTGTGCCCATAATTTTCTGTTCAAGGAGATTATGGAGCCAAAGAGGAAAGTGATCAAGGATGGAGAGTGTGCCTAAGAAGAGTCACATGGAGAGAAAACATTCTCTCAGGCTTTCACAGAAAGCAAATTGCTCAAGCAATGACCATGACTCTTCCACTTGGCTTATACAGACAAAGGATCTACAAACTGTGGTACACTATCTCAGGATAAATCCTGAGGGAATTTGGCTGACCTTAATCATGTACAAAAGCTATAATTCTTTTTAAATAGGTCTTGCTTTATTTTGGTCTTAACCATCCAGCAGAAAAGTATTACACTGACGTATAAGAAGTAAAACCATATTAATATGCTGAGCTGTAAAAGGCTCAAATCAACAACTTCTAACACTGCCAGACATATGAAAACCCAATACTATTATGGACTACTGGACTGTTTGGGAATATTTTGCTGAATTCACACACGTATGATACTTAACTGACAAAACTAAACAAAAAAGAGGGTACAAATGAATGAGCATTTTGTATCTGTATATTCAAAATGGTTAAGATAGATATACAGCTACATTCTCTTAATTCAATGAGTAGGGGGATCTATTATAATAGTGTTTGTAAATAGAATAACATGTCTGCATCTTGTACAACAATTAATCACTAAGAAAACAATATGCAATGTATTAATCATTGAAACTCTCCTACTAATTTGATTTGAAACTGTCTCATTGTTATTTGTTTCTCAATAAAATTATGGAGAAAAATGAACAGTGACTGCATATAAATCTGAAAGCATAAGAAAACATGAAAGCTACAAGTAATGGTAAATCTCTAGACATATACCAATAACGTGATGCAGTGTAAAAATCACTTTTTGTTCTAGAATCACAATTTGCACTATCCATTCAAACGATGGAAGCAAATAATACTGAACAAGATACAACTATATGTTATTAAGAGATTTGTCTTAACACGAAACACACACGAACTGAAAGAAAAATGATGAAAAAATAAATTGTACAAAAAAGGTAGTAAAAATTATGTGAGGATGACTACATTTATATATGCCAAATCAGAGTTTACACCAAAAACTATAACATGTGATAATATATAGTATTTAAAAGATATTTAATCAGGAAGATGTAACACTTAAATTAACATCTGTACATCTAATATATACAGAAAATATTGACCATCTGATACAAGAAATAGAAAACAACACAATAACACTAAAAGACTTCAATACCAAATTTCAACAGTGGATAGAACATTCATGCTGGAGAAAATTGAAGAAGAAGCAGTGGACTTGAATAACCCTGTGAAACAAATGAACCCAACAAATATACACAAAATATTTCAATCACCAGTAGCATAATACACATTTTTCTTAGGTACACAGGAAACTATCAGACATATTACATGTTACATTGCAATTCAAGCCTTATCAAATTTAATATGATTAAAATCATGACAAGTATCTTTTCTGACATGAGCACAATGAAAATAGAAATTAGTCTGAAACAATAGAATATAAACACATAAGCCAATAAGATAGAAACAAGCCAAGAAATAAATCTAAATATGTATGATTAGATATCCAGAAAAATACAAAGGTCAAATAATGGGGAGATTATATTCTTTTTGTAGGAAAACTGGATATGAATATTAAATGAATGAAACTGGGACTTCTATAACACAACAACTATAAATCAAGTAAAATGGTTAAAGCAATTAAATATAAGCCTGGAAACCATATATCTCTTAACAGAAAATACAGGGAAAAATACCTTAACTTTGTCTTTGATGAATTATTTTTTTTATACCAAAAACTCAAGCAAGAAAACAAAAAATAGACAAGTGGGACTACATTAAACTAAAAACTTCTAAACAGCACAGTAAACACTATATATTTTAAAGTATGTGAGAGATTCCTAAAAGTTAGTAGTGAAAAAGTAAAAATTAAACACAAAAGCAAATTGATTAAAAAATGGGTAAAGCAAGCAGCCAGCCAGTTGGAGCCAGGAGCCAGTCCACTTTAACAAGGCTCAGCCTGAAGAAGCTGCCAGCCATCAGCATTGGGCCTCCAGTACCCTTTGTCTGCATGCAGCATGAGGCAGCCACTATGCCCAGAAGCCAGACTGAGCTAGGCCTAGCCAGTGATATTCCAGTTCAATGGAAGTAACCCAGTGAGCTGAGGCATACTGCTTGGTCCAGCAGGGCCTAGGCTCAGACCCAGACTGGTAAGATAAAGATCCTCATTGTGTGGAGGTGACAGGTGGTAACTGGGGTGAACTATTCTGCCTGAGAGATTCAGGCAGATACATCAAATGGAGGTGCCCAGATAAAAATGAGGGGAACTAATTTAAATAAAAATTCTCTATTTACAATCTGTTTGGTTATATAGCTTTAATGTTTGCTCCAATGGTCTGAAGTAAAAAAATCATTAGTTAAAAAAGTTTGTTAATATTTAAATTTCATGAGTTGTTAAACAGTTTGCTAATTGTACTACTTTAAATAGGATACTCTGCTTTAACCATGTGTTCACCCACACTTAATAATTTTGGGAGGTATTTGGATAATAACCTCATAAAGCCCTACACCGAAAGACAGAGGACAGGCCCAAATGGAAACCAGTATCACATTTTCAACCAATAGAGAAGGCAAAATCTTGGGAGACACACAAAACAAGACTGTATGACAAGGGCTGGGGAGATGGCTCAGTGGAATAAGCACTTCTCTGGCAAGCACAAGGGCCTGAGTTCAATTCTCAGTCCTGCCAAAAAAAAAAAAAAAAAAAAGAACGTATGACAAAGACAGATACCTAAAGAATAGACCGTTTACAGAGAGGTTCTAAATGCAGTGATACAGCTACCTACTATCAAAGTTTCACAAAAGCAGAGAACGCCAAATAAATAGCTCATTTTTAAATAGAAAGTGACAAAAAGAATGAGCAAAATGCAATATCAGGCATTGAGCCCACCTAGAACAAACTCTGGAGACATCAGATTAAGTACATTGGAAGTCACACACTTTAAATCACTGAAATAACATCTGAAGTACAGAAACAACTGCAGTAGAAAATATAGGAAATAAGATAAAAAATAAATCTCCCAGGTAAAAAAGAAATGAGGCCTATAATGAATGAATTACTGAATGATATTGAAGAAGATGTTCATTAAAAATACAGAGGAAAATAAAAAATGATGGAAACCTTGAACAAGCAATATAGGAAAAATTAGAGTGCATGAAGCAAACTCAAAGAGATGTACAGGAAAATGACCTAGCCTTTCAAGGTCAGCGAAGACTCAAGACATAGGAGAACCTGTACTGCAATATCATGAGACTCAGGTGAGCTCCAAATTTTCTGAGCAGGGAGATTGTGGAGCCACAGAGGAAAGAGATTGAAGTTCTATAGTGTGCCTGGGGAGAGTCACATGAAGAGAAAACTTTCTCTCAGGCTCTCACAGAGAGCAATCTGGTCAAGCATTGGCCGTGACTCATCCACATGGATGACACAGACAAAGGAACTACA
>PVKA01035738.1:0-22378 GCA_004027165.1 Ctenomys sociabilis
GTTGGACAGGATATTATGTCGGCTTTTAGTGCTATGGTCATCCACTAGGTAAATAATTATTGAATCTTTGATATAATTCAGCTATAAAAAAACCAGTAAATATAATTTCATGTATGCACCTTGTACAGTACCAAAACGTTATGAAAACAGTTTGCAATGTATTAATTCATCGACTCTGTATGGTTAAGGTGTCTTGAAATTGTCTGATTGACATTTGTATTTTAATAAAATAAAAATAAATGGAAAAAAAAGATAAAAAAAATAAAATAAAATAAAATAAAATAAAAAAAGAAAGATGGTGCTGGCTTCTGCCTTCCACCCCCGCTTGGGGGTGAGTGCTCTCACCTTAAAGGCACAGCCGCACCTTAAAGACGGCGCTGGCTTCCACCTTCCACCCCCACCTGGGGGTGGGTGCTCTCCGTAGCAAACAACTTCTCATTTGGCTAAGGCTAAGACTAGGGCATTGCTTCCGTGTACCTGGACCTATCGGCTGTGCCCACGTGGCACTCCGGGGTTGGACGCCCACTGGTTCAAAGCCATGAGCGGGCTTCCCCTGAGAAGGCGGGAGGCAAGCAAGCTAGCAGGGAGGCAAGGGGAAGAAGATTGTATAGGGGTCCTGAATAAACCACGGAAAGAAGAGCTGGTTGTCGCGTCTTCCTTGCCGGCGAGGTTGCGTGCGACAAGTAGAGTTCTGGAAACATTCACCAGCAAAATTAGACAACAGAAAGAAATATGGATAAGAAAAGATGTTAAATGACCATATTTTCTGATGACATGATACTCTCCATAGGAAACCCAAAAGGTCCACCATGGAGTCCTAGGATTAATGAGTAAATTCAGCAGTATAGTGAGTTACAAAATCAACACTCAAAAATCATAACATTTCTGTACCTGAATAGCATACTTACTGAAAGGAAAATCAGAGAAACAAAACATTTCACAATAGGATCAAGAAAAGTAAAATAGCATCCAGGGAGATGGCTCAGTGGAATAAACACCTCCCTGACAAGCACAAGAGCCTGAGTTCAATCCCTGATTGGCAAAGAAATAGAACCAAAGATCAATGGGCCAGGACAAAAGGTACAGAAATAATTCCAAGCAATTCAGTGACCTTATCTTTGACAAAGTTGCCAAATATTCAAGATAAAAAGAAGTAAACAAGAAGCCCTTTTAATAACTTTTGTTGGGCAAATGGGCTCTACACATGTCGAAGATTAAACCTCAACCCATATTGCTCACCATGTACTAAAATAAAATAGAAGGGCCAGGGAGGTGGCTTAGTAGAATAAATGCTTTCCTGGCAAGTTCAAGGGGCTGAGTTCAATCCCTGGTTCCACTAAATAAATAAATGAATAAGTAAATAAATAAATAAATAAAAATGGATCAAATACCAAATATATAAAAACATAAATATAAAAGCTTAATCTGCTGAAAGATAGAATAGATAAAACTGTAGAAGGTATGGGCATACCAAAGATTTTCTGAACAAAATCCCAGTTGGACAGAAAATACTTCAAAGAACAGCTATGGTCATATCAAATTAAAAAGGTTTTGCCTAGGGAAACAAGTCATCAACAAAGTGAAGATACAACTTGTAGAATAAGGAAAAAAAAATTCATCAGCCGTGCATCAGATGCACAACAACATATAGAATATATAAAGAAGCTTAAAAAAATAGACATCACAAAATAAAAACTCCCAACCCAAAAACAGGCATCTGAAATGAAAATTCATTTCTCAGATGAAGAATTACCATTGCCGAGTTCTGCTGAGGGGTCTGCTCGGAAGCACCATGATCCAACAGTCTGAGGAAATTTAAGATTACAGATAGTATGAAGAAAAAAATCTTAATGTCAGTGACTTGTTAGAGTGGCTATTATAAAACAAAAATTAAAGAAAATAAGTGCTAGTCATAGTGGAGGCAAGGAGCCTCTGTACACTGTGGACAGAACAGCCATTGTGGAAAGCAGCATGGAGTTCTCCCACAATCCCATTCTTGGATACAATATCCAAAGGAAATAAAAATCAGTAGATAAAGAGACCCCTACTCTCCCATGTTTACTCCAGGACTGACTTGTGATAGCCAGTGAAATCCATCCAACAGTCCATCCATGGATAAGAGCATGACCACTGGGATCCCCAGATAAAGTAGAATATTATTCAGGAAGAAAAGAGAAAATCCTATTTATAACATGTACAAAAATGAAAACACTCCATTAAGTGAAATAGCCAGGCATAGAAAGAAAAGCAACACCACACATTCTTGCTTATATGCGGAGGATAAAATAGTTGAGCTTACAGAAGTTGAGTGACCAGTGGTTACAGGATGATAGGGAGAACAGAGAGGAAGGAGGCACTGTTGGCCCATGGGCTCAAAGTCCACTCAGAGGAGGCAGAAATTCTAGTACTCTGTGGCATTGTAGGGTTACTCTCAAAAAATATTTTATATTTTCAAAATTAAAATAGAGGACATTGAATGCCTTCACTACAAAGAAATGATAGATTTTGAGGAGAGATGTATGCTTACTCTGAAGTGAATATTATTCAATGTACAAATGAATTGAAACATCACACAGCATTCCACTAACATGTGTATTTGCTGATATGTCAACTGAAAAGGTAAGGCAAATAATATGAGTTGGTTGTTGATATCAACAACTTCAGGTGGAAGCTCTCCTGTGTACAGGCTAGTTGCTGAGGAACCCACATCATTTGAACTCTGATTCTAAAACAAGTCAAGTCATTCAGAACCTATGAATGCCCCTCCTGCACCATTGCTACCCTTCTCTGGATTGTGCAGTTAGATCCCATCTTGTTCTCCCTGGCAAATTTATTAGATTCCCAATTCATAAATTTTACTAAACAAGAATGCATAGGTACAATTTAGCTTCACCTTCTCTATATGTAGAAGCACAACTTTCTCTTGGATGCTTTACACCTTCCTGGAATCAGAACTTCAGGTTAAGTTGAATGCACTACTGCTTGCCTTGCTGTTACAATTCTAATGCCAGGATCTTATGATTGAAACCTGACAAGTAAGTGTCTTGTGAAGAGAGGCTTTCAATGTTTCAATACACTCTCAAATTTCTAATTATTCAGCACCTATGTATGTTTATTATAATCAACATTTCTGAAAAAAATTGTCATTGTCTGAGAATTCTGTATTTTAGAAATAACCAAAACATGAAACCTGTTGGTTCCACAAGACAGGACTTGGGCCACATATCTGAAGGGTGAAGTGAAGGAAGCCAAGAGTCAGCATCTGGCACTTGTCAGTCTGTTTGCCAGAGAAGGAAAAGGGCCTGGCAGGGAGAAAACGGGCCAGCAAAAGATGAATCAGAACCAACAGTGTGGTGCTGAATGGTTTTCAGAAGCTCTGCATAACACTAGGATAGTATCAAGGAGACAGAACAGTAATGACTATCACCTCTGACCAGGAAAATATGGTCTCATAAAGATTTGGTAAATGCCCAATGGATTTACTGTCAGCTCCTCCTTCCACATCAGCAGTAGGTATTGTAAATACATCCAAGCACTATTACTATATCCCATCTAAAAATGAGCCATGGAAGATACATTATGGTAGACAAAGTAAGCGGTTCTGCTATGCTAGGATTAACACACAGCTCCAGGAAGTCAGGACCATTATCAACATAGTCACATAAAATAAAACCTATTAAGTGGCATCTAGACCCTCAGGTGACTATCAAATCCAAATATCCTGCATCCTAGCTGGGCTAACAAATGAACATCATATGAAAAACAAGTTAACTTCAATTGAAAGGCTAGATTTAAGCCAGATAGCTCAATGAACTAAAAGCACCTGGTTAGACAGAGTGCAGTTGCCTGGGTTTGATTCCCCACATTCTGTGCTGGCCCAGCCCCCAGGGCATGCTGAGACAGCGATTGAGGCTCAGCGTGGTGGTGCACACCTGTAATCCCAGCACTTGGGAGGCTGGAAACCGGAGGATCACCACCAGTCTGATATATACAGTGAGACCCTGTAGACCCTGGACTAAATACATAAAAAAGAAAGGCTACATTTGTGAAACACAGAATCCCTATGAGCCTACTGGTCTTTGAAGATTTCAAACCATCTCTCAGACATTTTCCCATTTGATCTGCTCTGTTGCTCTGAAGGATATACTTGGAACATACCAATTCCTCATTTATAAATGTATAAACTGAAGAATAGATTCTATGAAAGAACAAACATTTTATTGTATTTAATAACTGCTGGGAATAAAAGTCACCATCAGCTGGGGAGATAGCTTGGTGGTTTGAGAGCCTGCTGGGAAAGCACAAGGACCTGAGTTCAATCCTTGGTACTGCATGCAGTGCTGGCCCCATAACCCAGCATAACAGTGCACGCTTGTAGTCCCAACACTGGAGGGGCCGAGACAGGAGGATCACTATGAATCCAAGCTGTGTAGTGAGACCCTGTACCAAATATATAAATAGATAAATATGGTCAACATCAAGACTGATAGGTTTTAGGCTCCTAAATAGAACTTTATAAAGGAAACATTGTACGCATGAACATTCATTCTGATGTGGCCACTGAATTAGATTAAGAAATTCCTAAGAGATTAGTGAGGCAAGCTCCTCAGTTTGTCTGAGTAAATGACATAGCCCCGGTCTTAGGGGGAACATGTCATCCTTGGCCCTTTCCTCTCTGACATAGCTCCCCTACTCTGCCTCTAGGGTCCCCAACCTAAGCAGACTTACCTTTCCTCCACACTGTCCCTGTCTTGCAGCCAGCATATAATAGACTGAAACCAACTGTGAGCAAATTCAATTTGTCTTCCTTTAAGTTGTGGCTGTTTACTATTGTGTCATGGGATAAGGTAGATACCGGATGATGGTAACAAAGTACATGAACCTCTTTACCTAAATCTTATTGTAAGGGAATAGACCAGTCAAAATGACATCTAATGTCCACCTACATTTATGTCCTTACTATTTTTTTCTTTCTTCATTATCCTAATCACTGTTTGAGGTGCACATGTAATCATTCTTCATCTTCATATTGCTCACTGGTGGGTAGAGAAAAGCAGTTATGTTGTTTCTGTTGTTCTCTCTTGCACACTCAACACAGTATTAAGGTTGAATAATATCCATGAATGCATGGGAGAGGGGTGCACATCCAGCTGCTCTTGTTATGGCTTATAGCTTATGCCTTAACTTCCTCTCAAACTTCATGGCTCATAGGGGGGGACTAGGATCTAGGGTGTATATCTATGGAGTAAGGGTGAATGACTACTAAATTAGTCTACTGATTGGTTTATCAAAGCCTACAACGTGAACAGTGGGAAGGCCAGCCCTGTCTATTGGTGAAACCACCCAGAAAGCTTAGAGATTGGATGGCACAAGGGAAGAGGCGTCTTGCTGCTGCAGGTTCACTGCTCCATGGCCTTTATCCTGCCCTGCTTTGGAATGTCTCCTCTAGAATGGCCCTCTGCCTTGGTGCCAGCCAGGTATGAGCTGAAACCCCTAAAAACTGGGAGCCAAAATAAACTTTTCTCCCTTTGACTTGTGGGTGTTAGGTATTATGTCCACCAACAAGAAATGCAAGGAAGAGATCACTGAGGTTCTTGACAAAATAGGAACTTTCCAAGTCATCTTGCTTATAGGAACTAGAATGCTAGACTACAAATAAATTATCCTAGACTTTGAGAGGAATGGATTAAAAAATATGAATATAATGGATACTGTACAATGGGGAACAGTGCAGCTGCTATTCAAAGTTATTTAAGGTGGTCTCTTTCATGAGCGATTCTTCTGAAGATGTGGTTAAAGTAATATCATTCTTTTCAGAACTAAATGTGCCCAAGAAGAAAAAATACTAATTGAACTGTATTTTAATCTATCATGACACTATCTTGGTCTATAAAAGCAGTGATTGTGTAGAGAATAAGAGTTGAACTTCTATATCCCTGTCCCAAAATATTCCTCCCTTGCAAAGGCAGCGCAGTGGACAGAGAAGAATGATGGTGGAAAGAGATAGTCTGCCCAGACCTGAGTAGCCAGTGTCCCATCCCCACATCCCCACTTGAGCCACAGGGGCAAGATCTCGGGTTATCAACTTCATGCCTTTAAACACGACGATGGCACATTCCTCGGGAAAATGGCCATGAGACCCTCTACCCATGGGGATGCTAGGAAGACAGTGACATCCGGTGTGTGCAAGCGGTTACGCTGCTGAGATCCGTTCTTACACTCCTGGAGTCAAAGAACAGTAAATGAACTGATTTTACTCGTGGCAAAAATTTAAATGAACTTTTTCCTAATTTGTAAAACTTTTTTTTTTTTTTTTGTAATTTGTAAAACTTTAGACCAAAACAAGCCAAATAACAATTCTTCTAACTTCACACGTATTTCCTTAGAACGGGAATATAGGCTCACTCTGTCATCACTGCCTTCCCCGGGGACTCAAAGCCTCTCTCTCTGTCTCAGCCTCCAGTCAGACCCTGGGCTCTTCACGGTCCCTGCGAGTCACCGGTTCTCTGAGCAGCCCATTTCAGATACTGCTTCTGGCCTCCTGAAACAAAGCTCCTTGGAAAGGCACCAAGGCTGACATTAGGTAAAGTGAGTAAAAGGAGAGGGGGACATGTCTCTGTGGCAGGTCCAGGAGGAATGTCCCTCACAGCATAAGAAAGGAGCAAAGCTTTAAGATAGATCTTTTGTTTGGTGTGGGGGCTGGCTCGGGATGCCTTAAGGACAGGTGTGGTAGGTCATGTGGGTCTGGGGATCCAATCGCAGCATCCTGAGTCTGACCGCTGTGCTCAAGCAGGCACTTAAACAATAGAGCTAATGGGCAGGCCCCCAGGAGTAAAGCTGTAAAAACGCACATCTGTCCCCTGGAACAAGGTGCCTCACAGCAGCCACTCGGGTCCTGCCTTCAACATGACCAACTGAGTTAATACTTTTCTATCAAGGACTCAAAGGCCACATAAATTGGGACCACCAAGGGGTCTCACGTATTCATTACCTCTCAGAGTCTTGGAAATGATTCAGCTTTCGTGGCCAGAAGATAACTAACTCCTTGGCCCTCAAGTTTTTTGCAGTCTCTGATTGAATTTAAACAAAAAGACCAGCACTCGGGACTAACTGGGAGGCCCGGGATACACCCAGCATCTCTGATATTTCCTCATCTACAAAGCAGCTAATCCCCTGGCTCCTCTGCCATCTCCCCACACTGCCCAATCCCAACTCGCTGAGCCCCAGGGACTGAGCCCAGTCCCAACCCGCTGGACGGTCTCAAACAGCAGCCTCTTCACACCGTTTGTCTGAGAGAATCCAGCATTTCCAAAATTGTTCCGTTTTACATTTTTTAAAACTAGAATTTGTTCCCTTAGAAAGAGGATGGAGGCAGAAGAGGGAAAAAAAAAAAAAGAGCAGAGAACAGGAACTTCTGTGGATTTTAGGGCAGGGTGCATTGAAAAATGACGCTGCTTGAAATAACTACTACACTTGGCAGAAATCCCCAGGGAGGCACCGCTTAGCTTTCTGCGGTCCCACAGCGCCATCTAGCACCGACTCGGCAAAACGACAAATTCCTAATCTTCGCAGCTGACCTTTGCGACTACAGAATAGTCACACAGTCCTCTCCTTTAACAGCTGGTCTTGATATGAAGTTCATGGGTAGATGAGGAAAGGTGGGAAATCTTTGAAAGGTGTAGGACATAGAAATGATTTGATTTGGTAGCATTTTAAAAAGATCTTCAGTAACTGTGGACAGCAATCTTAGAGGTGGATGTCACAAGCCTCAGAGAAAACATGCAAGTACTTCATAATCTAGAAGAAATCTCAGGTAGGATGGAGGTGAAGAAAAACGCCTGGAAGTGCTTGCTGAAGAACTGGAAGTAGGGTCTGGAGGGAAGACAAAGGTTAACCATGGCTCTAAAGGACTTTTTTATTTAAACAACAGAATCAAGGGATACAAGTCTTTGTGATGAATGAAATGCATCACAAAGAGATCCTATAGCTCTGCACAAATTAAATCCTGAGAACTATCATATGAGATAAGAGAAAAGGAGCTAAGTACTCTCATTCTGACAGGAGGGCCCCTCTCTGAGGCTTGAGTTCAACAGAAAGAGACCGCACCATTAGAGCAGCTCAAAGTGTGTCCTACCAATACAGGAATGGGGATGCTATCGGAATTCACTCATTTATCTTACCCACTCAGACTCTGGAAATTCCATGCAGTAGTTGAATAAGCAGTCCCGGAGTGTGGAGTGAAAAGGAATGGTGAGAGGCAAGGAAGTGGTTTGAAAACTATTTCCAACAATCGTGGCGGGCCAGCCTGATCACTCCCCTGAGTAGGGGAGTAAAGCACCTGCTTAGGCAGAGTGCAGTGCCCGAGGTTCAATCCCAGCCTGTAGTGCCGGCCCCGCGGGCGGGGCGCACCGAGATGGCAACTGAGACTGGGCATAGTAGAGGTGCCTGTAATCCCAGTGCTTGGGAGGCTGAAAACAGGAGGATCACTATGAGTCTGATCTACATGGTGAGACCCTGTAGACCCTGAACTACATAGTGGAAAAAAAAAAAAAAAAAGAAAAAACAACTGTGGCTTTTTCAAGGATACTTGTAGCAAACTCCAGGACTGTTGTTTCTGTTGTTGTTATTTGTTTGTTTGTTTTGTACCATTTATCAGTTTCATTTATGTGTAAGATAAGAAACACATAAATACATTGGAGTTAACCAAGCACTTCTTTGGTCACTCAAATGTTCAAGATATACACCAGTCAGTGTCCCCAGTACTTAGGGAAAGCAGAAATAAATAGGACATTGTCTCTGTCCTCAAGTGCACATGAATCCAAATGATACCATTGCCAGTAGTTACCAAAACTACACTACAGTTTGTATGGGCAACCAAAATCCAGGAGGGGCTGACTCTTACCACAGTAAAAGATAATCGAGCTGATAGGACATGGCTATTAGCTTACAGTGTAGCTTTTATTACATACTAAAAATATTAAGTGAGGGCAGCAATGTAAAACTGTGGAGGCCTGAGAAATTGCAGAGCTGCCCTCCTCCGGTGTCTGACAGTTTAAATTCTCACAGACTTGAGTCCAGTGTTGGACAGCATTTTACTGATTTTCCTCATGAGAAGTGCTCCCCACCCTTATAACCCTGGCTTGTGGATATACCCTAAGGAATGGCTGTGTTGTGTCTGTTGTCAGCTTTCCTGATAACCCCCCGTCCCAGTTCATTGGTGCCTGAAATTTTATAGTAATTCAATGCTTTAATCTAAAAGGGTTTCACCCTGCTAAAATCCAAAAGCCTGGCTACAGAGTATGTAACGTTTGTGGGAAATATAATAAAAAAACCAAAACCTCCTTCTAACTCAGAAAGCCCTTCTACAAAGTAGAAGAGAAAGAAAATGGTGTTATTATTGAATAACCATTATGACTAGAATGAGATGATATCAAAAGTAGTCAGTTAAAAAATTGTAAAGAAAAAATAAAATTGGGCCTTCCCCACAGAGTCCCACTAAGCCTGTTCACCCATTCCCGCCCTGGAAGATCACCAGGGAGAACTGAATATCACAGGGACCTGTGGGAGCTTTGGATACTGTTGCTCTGATCCACCACTGAGAGAGCCTTGCAGAACTTCGGCCTGCACTTATCGTAGTCAGACCCTTCTTGAACTGTGGCTGGCCCTCTCCCGTCAGCAAGGTGGAAGCCATATTGAACTCCACACAGCGGGAGCTTTGGTGGGCCTACCCTGCCCTTCCACACTCCTGAGGGGCTTGCTGACCTGCAGCCCACCCACCTACCATCCTTGCAAAGTCAGGGAGAACACTGGGGACTTCAAAATATAATGAAGAGAAGGAGCAAAAGGAAAGCTCAGACTTCTGGCCCACCCAAAACAAGTCCAGGAGAAAAGGTAGTGGGAGAACTTGGAAGACACACACTGAAATTTCTGAGATGATACAACTGAAGTAAAGGGAAAACTTCATCAAGCTATGGAGGAAATCAGATCAGAAATAATCTCTGAGGTTAAAAAGTAAATGACAACAACCATGAAGGAATTGTTTAATCCATCTAAGGAAGACATAAAAATTTCTCTCCTTTGTGTACAGCCCAGCAGATATTATGCATGATACACATGACTTTGAGGTAAATATTAACTAGTCCTTCTCAAGTAAGAGGACTTCACAATATCATGGTGATACAGAAATTCTCTTGGTAACCATGGCAGTCACCTGTTTTATAAACATGGATTTTTCCAAAGGAAAAACAAATATTTTACACCTTTACATATCTTAGATGAAGGGCCCGCCAGTTAGGCTCCTGACTTCTGCAGGAGCTGAAAGGTGGGGGCACTATTATGTCTTTAATTGATTACATCTCCAGAAGGCTTTTCCCAGGTCATCGAAAAAAAATTCCTGCCAAAAGTCTTACTCAGCTTTTAAAAAGATTTACATACATTTTATAGAGACAAGGAAAGGGCTCACAGTTACAAGGTTTCTAAAGTAAATGCTCTAAGCAAGGAGAGGAAAGGCAAGTCTTATTTTTAAGACAGAGATAATTAAGCCTCTTATTTATAATTTGTATGTGTCCTTACAGGGACTAGGTAATTGCACTCTAACAGGACAGAATTTGGGGGGGGGGGTTCCTGGTGACAAGCCCTTCTGGAGGAAATGAAGGGATTGCTTGGGCACCCCAGGTCTTCCCTAGCTACAGAAGGGCTCTGCATGCAGCTGGTCCTCAAGTAGAGGACATAAGAGTCAACTGCTAGCATCAGCTTCTCCAGCTTCATCATTTTGCCCCATTTTGCTAATTCCTGAACTTATTTAAATGGTTTTATCTCTGCTGTCCTTTATATCCTGAATACTAACTCCTTCTCTTCAAACTCAAATAAGGCATACTTTTAAGGAGAGGACAAATTAGAATTAAAACAGAAAAATTACAAGTGATTCAGAATTTCACTTAAAGTGATTGAATTTCACAGTATTTGTTGTAATACATAGGGTTGCCTTCCAACCAGTGATTCATATTACCAGATGACTGCCTATAAAATTGGAGGAAGAAAGAGAAAAAGAAATAAATGCATAAGAAATTAAGAAGAGAGACAGTGCAAACAATTTTTTAAAAAACGAGACAAAACAAAGTTTAGTCTGTAAACAAATTATCTGGTCCTTTCAGAGCAGAAATGCACAGTACAGTTGTCCAAACCATCTTGCTTACATAACTAGATAAATCTCTTTCCCCCATTCCTACTTCTTTCTTTCTCCTCAATGCAGTAGCTATTTTGTTTTCAAAAAGCTCATTTACTTTTCACAGTATCTATTGTACCCTTCAGATTCCATTTGTCCCTTTCAGATGCTTATACTAAGTAGACAATATAATGTTTGTACATACATGTCTGATTTATTTCACACAAGAATATATTCTCTAGTTGCATCTGTTTACTGACAAAAGAAACTACATCAAATTTATTCTGTTTGATAGCTGAGTAATATTCTATTGGGTAAAAATACCACATCTTCTTTATCCATCGTTCAGTTGATGGGAATCGGGGCTGTTTCCAGGATTTAGCTATGACAAGTTGTGCTGCTGTAAATATGGGTGCACATATATCATTGTGGCATGAGGTTTTCAGTTCTGAAAAAGTACCCAGGAGGGAGTCCTACTTTTTGAAAGAATCTCCACACTGATTTCTACAGTGCTTGTACCAGTCTGCACTTCCACCAACAGTGGAGAAGAGTTCCATTTTCCTGAAAGCCCCTCCAGCACTTGTTATTGGCTGACTTCTTGATGTTAGGCATTCTTTCTGGAGTGAGATGGAATCTCAAGGTTGAATTATTTTGCATTTCTTGAATGTCCAGTGATGGTGGACATTTTCTTCATATATTTACTTGCCATTTGTATTTCTTCCTCTGAGAAGTGTATATTCCTCTCAGATGCCCATTTTTGAATTGGGTCTTTGAATTTGGGGAACCTACGTTTTTTAGTTTTTTATATATTCTGGAAAGGAGAAAGTTAGAGGGTAGTGAGCTGTAATTTTGTCAAAGTTTATGTTTTCTTTTATCTCTGTTTGATATTTACTTTGAAGGGCAGAAACTTTTCAAAAATATGAGATCCTGAGCCAGGGAGGTAGCTCTGTAGAATAAGCGGTTGCCTGGCAAGCTCAAGTACTTGAGTTCAATCCCTGGTTCTGCAAAAAACACAAAGAGAGAAAGTGAGATCCTAGTTGTTGATTCTTTGATGTATTTTCTGTGCAGTCTGGTTTCTTCATGAACTCTCCACCTACCGCTATATCTTTGAGATTTCTATCTATATTTTCTTCCAGAAGATTTAGTGTTTCTGTCTCAACATGTAAATCTTTGACCCATTTTGACTATAGCTTTGTGTATGGTGATAGGAATAGGTCTAGTTTTAGCCTTCAGCATCAGCAAAGCCTTAACTCACTGCTCAGTTTGCAAAATGAGATCCATTTTCAAGTAACCAAACACATATGACCCACACAGCATAGATCAGCACCAATATAATGGTTTAACCTCCTTGCATTTAGTATCCCATTTCCAAAAACTGTGGCATGATGTGGCAGGAAACTATAACTCAGCATACTTTGTGTTAGTTATATCTAGTTCTTTAGGCCTCTCAGGTTTGCAAACAGGCCAAAATTGTCCATTTTACAATTTAGATTTCTTCTGCACTAAGGAATGTGAATGTATGCTTCTGGATCAATGTCCCATTGATTACTATCCAAAATCCCTTACGTTAATAGCACCTGTGTCCACTGTACACTTAGCCAACACTTCCCAAATCTTCCTGTTCCTCAGGGGCAAGGGACATTGCCTGATAGGAACTCAAATTGTTCATCCAAAACTAAAGGATGAACAGGATTGAATGTTATCAGTCAAGAACACTAGTATTAAATAACACAGGGATGTTAAATGTGGACTTCTGGATAGAGTACACAGGAAACAGATGAATTACAGAGATGTTTGAGGAGTTGAGGTTGGGAACATACTTACTCTTAGGCCAAGCCCATTGAAAATGAAAGACAAGCCCAAGGAGGATATATGAAGTTGTCTACAAAGGTATGATGGATACAGACATATCTTTTACTGAAAACTTTCTTGAATTTAATGTATACAAAGTTCAAAGTTCAACTAATTCAATGACCACCAGAGATAATGTACCTTTTCTGGACTAATTTCTTCACATGTATAGTAGTGATGATAGCAGTATCCATATTTTTTTTATTATATTTGGGATGGGGTCTTGCTATGCAACTCAGACTCATAGTGATCCTCCTGCTTTCAGCCTCCCAAGTGCTGGGATTACAGGAGTGTGCCATCATGCCCGGCCTTGGTGGCCAACTCAGTGCACCCAGAGGCAGGACCAGCAAGGATGTGGTACCAGGGATCAAACTCTCATCCCTGCACTTGCCTAAGCAGGTGCTCAGTGCACTGAGCTATCTCATCAGTCCACTAGTATCCATATTAAAGTGTTGTGGTAGTTACAAAATCAAGTACCCTCCATTCAGAATTCAATAAAGTTCCCATACCTAGCAAAAATAACTATTATACACGTCATGACTAATGTGGTCTTTTTCACTTGTCTTGACACAAATTAGATAAATTTAATTTTCCTTATGGATTATGATCTTCCTTTTCATAGAGATGTATTTTAAATTCTAACTAAGGCATTTCAAGAAAATACGTACCTACAGAGGTGCATGTTTCTTGGAGATCCCTAGGAAATGGAACAATGGCTGGCTCTGAGGAGCCACCGTAAGGCAGAAGGCAGGGATGGAAGCACAATTACTCTTGATTGTCTCTGTTTTGGTGTACATTTAACGGTGTGAATATTTTATCTGTTCAAGAAAAAAATCTTTAAAGCAACAATGGTACAGAAATAAAAAAGAGTGAACATAACAATTGTATCCTTAAATTAACATTCAGGCAGAGATTCTGGTATGTTTGGGACTTTTTAAAACTATTTTACATTCCCACCCCCAAGACCTCAGAGTCAGCGAAACTTTCTGAGACTCTCTAGGCAATTCACCCCAGCCTGTCCAGTCCTGCAACTGCCCGACACCCCTACCGCCAAGTCCACTGAGCGAGTGAGAAGTTTTGCAACTCTTTCAGCCCCTGATCAAACCCAGTACAGCCCAGTGAGCGTGTGGGAGCGCTTCTGTGCTCCCCAGTGCTCCCTGTGTCAGGGACACAACACAACAGAGGGGCTGCAGCAGAAAGGAACTGAACACAACAGCTAGATCCATGCCAGGAACAACTGGATAATCTCAAACTTAATAGACTGGCACCTGGATCTCATTATGGAATAAGGTTATAGCTACACCAAAGCTCTACACCAAGGTCAGAGGTCGGTGCTATAAAATGACAAAGACAAGGAGAAAAATGCAATCTCAGGTCTTGAGTCCACCAATAAGTACAGAGGACACTAGCTCAGCTGAAATGAATGAATTAATAGATACAGAAGCAAAGGAACAACAGCAGAAAGGTACAGAGGAACTCAGACTAGAATTAATGCCTGAAATAAAAAAAAAGAAGTATTTGAAAACATAGCATATGAAGTAATGAATCCAATCCAGAAATGTATGGGGGAAACCCAATGCCCACCCAGAACAAGTGCAGAGGACACTATTCCAGCTGAAACATATGAATTAACAGCATCACAAGCAAAGAAACAACAGCAGAAAGGTAAGAAGGAACTCAGAGCACAAATAATTTCTGAAATAAAAAAAGAAATCTTTGAAATCATAGCATCTGAAGTATAGAATCAATTACGGAAATATAGGGAGGAAACCCAATTTAGAAAAAACACATCAATAAAAGAGTTAATAGCTACTTCTAAAGAAGACATTGATAAAAATAAAGAGGAGATTAGAAATATGACTGATTCCTTGAATGAGCAATACAAGAAAGAAATAGATCACATGAAGCAGAGTCAAAGACATACAGAAGAACTTAAAATCTCAATCATGAGTCTACAAAACTGAGTGAAAGTGAAGACAGAGTTTCAGATCTTAAAGATGCTGATGCAGCTACTGAAAAGGTGATAAAGGATGTCTTAAAAGCAATGAAGATGCAGGAAAAAATAATCCATCACCTGTAAGATGATGCAAAGATGAACAATGTGAGATTAATAGGCAATAATGAGAATGAACGAGTCAATACAAATGATATGAAAAGAATATGGGCAGAAGTAACAGCAGAAAACTTCCCAAATATGAGGAAATAATCTGACATTCAGGTAACGGAATCATACAGAATGACAAATAACTTCAACCCAACTAAAAACACACCAAGAAATATAATAGCCAAGATCCCAGAAATTCAACACAAGAATAATACACTAAAAGCTGCTAGAGAAAAGAAGCACATCACGTTCAAAGGAAAACCCATCAGAATTACAGCTGACTTCTCTACACAAACCATAAGGCAAGGAGAGCATGGAGCAGAGTTTTTCAAGCCCTTTATGAAAACAAATTCCAGCCCGGACTACAATACCCTTCAAAACTCTCTTTCAAGTTTGGCGTAGAAGTGAAATACTTCCATGACAAAGAACAACTAAAGAATTTCATGATGACAAAGCTATCTCTACACAGGCTACTGAAAGATGTCCTAGAGAGGGACCACAGTGGCCAGAACTCCAGGAATGAGAACAGAAGTAACCCACTAAACAGTGCAAACAATTAAACACAGGAGAAAAATGAGTAAACAACAGCAGGTAAATATCGTGACAATCATAAGTCAATACATTTCAATTATAACCATCAATGTAAAAATGGATTCAATTCACCAATTAAGAGAAATAGACTGGCACAGTGGATTAGAAAACAAACAACAATATGCTATATACAAGTAACACACTTAACTCAAAAAGACATTCATAGGCTTAAAGTCAAAAGATAGAAAACAATACTACAAGCCCCAGCACCTCAGAAAAAAGCAGGGGCAGCAATTCTGTTCTCAGACAGTCTGAACTTCAAACCAAGAAGGATCAAACAAAATAAAGAAGGCCACTATATATTGGTTAGGGGAAAAATTCAAGAGAAAGAGGTAACACTCATAAATATATATTCATGAAACTATTTCACATGCATTAATTTATGTGATCTTACAAACAGTGAAAAATGGCTAGCTTCTGAAACTTAAAGATGGGGAACATGGAACTGTAGTAGCATTCCCAGTGTTATCCAGCTTAGAAGTTCCAAAATGAGTATTGGGATCAAGCTACCTGCTCAGGATCACACACACACACACACACACACACACACACACTCACTCACTCACTAGCAATGAACTGTGTAGGCTTCCAGCTGGATGCGACTACTGCAAAGCCTAATAACCATATGGTCTAGGGACTGGCCACTTCGACTACTTCCTGACGTCAATGGCATTTTAATAAATTCCCCAAATTGACTTTCACATGAAAAGAAAAAAAAAACATTCAAAATTGTTTTCAAATCTCTGATGTCTGGATATCATAGAACTACTGAGTCATCCCTATATCCAAATTACATGTTAGCTTCCAAAAGTCAAATAAACATATCAATGTGTCTTTTAGTGCTCTTCTAAAAACCTGCACAATTCTTGAGGTCTGCTGTGTGCCTGCCAAATGAATTACTAAATTTGTGAGGATGAAGATAAGCCAGAGCTACTGATCGGTGAAATTGGTTGCAACTGAGAACTCCAGCAAATGGCAACATCCCTCAAGGCGCAGAGAAATCTGCTGTGAAAACATTACTACTGGGCTGCCTGCACCTGGATGCCTCGCTGATGACGCAGGGAAGAGGTTATTGCAGGAGGAGCACTGTGAAACTTCTGTGCGGTGCTGGGCCGATTTTGCCCCAGCGTGACATGCCCAGAGTTTAGCAGACGTCTGCCTATACTCTGAAAATGACCTTTAGTTTACCAGGATATTACATCAAAACCTACTTTCTGAAAAAGTATTGATTAGAACAATTTTTAGGTACCATTTGGGAATAAACAGATTTCCTGAATTTAAATTGAACAAGTTAAAATTTATGAGGCTGCAAACGTGATTCACATTTAGCAAAAACTGTATTTCAACTTTGAATTTCGACGTTCCTCTGGGACAGGCATCTGTATTACCCAGTGCCGCAGAGATATGACAGCCCCGAGCCAGTGCCATGATCACTTGGCTGGCAGCCTGTACCTCAGAGGCTACCGTGCTGCTCAGCTATGGGAGCTGCTAAATTAGGTATATTAAATGCATCTTCAACTCATTCCCTTTTCACCTAACCACGAGTGCACTGGGAGGGAGATTCACAGCAAATCAGAGCATCCGTGAGGAGTCCACTTCGTTCACACAAGGCGCTGCCTCACTGGCCTGCAGCCCTGGCTGGTCCTCCGCAGACAGTGCTGTGAAGGACTCTGCTAGACCCTCGTGCCTGAAGCATCAGCTTCCTATGCCACATGGTATGAAAGTACATCGTGGCTGTCTGTCCAAAGACTCAGGTTGTAATTTTGGCCCAGACACAGATTTTTTACCTCGCCTGAGCCCAGTGCAGACTTGAAAACAAAAATCACAGTGGATGAAGGGCAAAGTGTTCATGGCTGGAGGAGTCATTTGATGATGTGGCCTGTAACCCCAGCAATACAGTTTTTATTGCTTTTGTGGTGCTGTGCCTGGAAACCAAGCCATCACACACTGTGCTCTGCCTGTATATATTTTATTTTTTTAATAATTTTATTGAGAAACAAACAGCAATGGACAGTTTCAAAACCGATTTGTAGGACAGTTTTAATAATTAGTACATTGTATATTGTTGTCTTCTTAGTGGTTATTCGTAGTAGAAGATGCAGACATGATATCCTGTCCACAAACACTATTCGCACAAATATTTCTATTCATTAAATTAAGAGAAAGCAGTTGAGTTAAAGTCATATAGATCTTGCTTTATCTTGGTCTTAACCATCCAGCAGAAAAGCATGAAAACGAGATATGAAAAGTAAAGCCATATTGATATGCTGAGCTGTGAAAGGCTCAAGTCAACAACTTCTAACACTTCCAGTCCTACGGATAACCCACTATTATGGACTACTGGACTGTATTGGAATATTTTGCTGAATTCATGTTCTGCCCATTTTACAATTTCATTTTGAGGTAGGAGCAGGATGGGGTTTCCTGGCTGGCTGACGTGTGCAGTCCTCCTGCCTCAGTCTGCAGTGCAGCTAGGGTTGCAGCTGCGCTGTGCTCTTAATGGGCTGCAAAATGTGGAAACTCAGGGAATGCCCTCTTCCTGTTTAATCCAGTTATTTGCTTTTTTATAGAATTTACTTCCCTTAATGAGATTATAAATTTTCTATGCCAAGAGTGAAAAATCTGGGTCTCATAAAGCTATTCTCTCTCATTTGCATCCTTTTGTACACTGACTACAATTTTATTACAAGTGTGAGCTGGAAGACTCAAGTGGGCCAAAATGTCCCACATCCCTTAGCACAGCCGTGTCATCCATTCCCCAATGTATATGTTCAGTTGAGTTTACTGATGTTACCAATTCAAGTGCACAGTTCAGGACTTCTTCTGAAGGTGGAGATTATGCCTTGTTTTATCTTTGTTTAACAAAATCAGTTATTTTCCATCACTAAGCTATTTCCTATGATATAGAGGTCTTTGCTGCATTATCTGTGTCCTCACTAGCATTCACAGTCAGTGAGTATGAGCAGTGGAATTTTACTTATTAAAGTTCCAGCTATGATTAGAAATATACATAGCCATCTAAGAAAGGAAGACAGGATGCGGACATCAGAGGGTAAGAAAGAGCACGTAAGGCAAGGGCTTGGAGACTATGATTTCTGGGCTGTATTTAGACAGGCAAGGCTCAGGCAACCAGAGTTTGAAGCAGGTCTCCCTGGTAAAACATCATTTGTAGAAGCACAGCAGCACAAAATGCTCAGTGAGTCAGCGGGGGGAGCAATGACAGAAGCTAAATACCACATGCCCTGACAGAGCATGCTTAACCCAGAGACACAATGGCTGCTACTCAGGCAGTTACATTACACAGTGAAATTAAAGCCAGAAGCACAACAGTGGGGAATCACTGTACCTAATGTGCTATATTCAAGGTAATACTTCTTTTTTTTCTTTTATTGATTTTATTGTGAATCAAATTGCAATGAGACAGCTTCAAAACCAATTAGTAAGAGTTTTAATAATCAATACATTGCATATTGCTGTCTTAGTAGTGGTTATTCATAGTACAAGATGCAGATATGATATCCTGTCCAAACACTACTAGTACAAATCTTTATTCTCACTGAATTAAGAGAAAGTAGTTGTATATCTATCTTAACTATTTTATATATACAGATACAAAATGGTCCTACATTTGTATCATCTTTTTTTGTTTAGTTTTGTCAGAGGTGGGTATTCCATGGCCACTTAAATATAGTAGGTGCATGAACTCAGCAAAATAATCCAATATACTCCAGCAGTTACACTTCTTTCTTCTTAGATGGGTCTTGTTTATCTTAGTCTCAGCCATCTGACCCAGGCTCAGTGAGTGTGTGGGAGAGCTTCTCCACTCTCCTGTACTTGCTGGACTAAGCCCAGGCCCTCTGCAGGAGAGACACCTTTCCCCTTACACTCCAGACCTCCTCCACTCTGGAGCCAGCCCAAGCCCTCCCTGTGAGTGAGAACTTCTTCCACGCTCTTGAGATGCCTCCAGACCCACCTAAGCCCAGGCCCAGTGAGAGTGAGAGAGAGTTTCTGCACACTCCTGTCTCCCCAGACACCTTTAGACCCAGCCCAGGCCTGGCATACGGGCCTGGGGTGAAACTGCAGCTGAAATCCCTACAGTGAATCTAGGGTCAACACCACACAGCTAATCCAGGAGGAAAACATCTTGCCAGTGGGGCACAACAGGTTCACCTCCAAAGGGCGGCAGAAAGAAGAAACTTAGTACATTAGCCAGACACAAGCCAGCGACAACTGGATGAACTAGAACCTGGTATACTGGCACCTGAATTTTAGTAGGTGCTAAATATATAACTGCACCAAAGCTCTACATCAAAGGTCAGAGGACAGTGTTATACAAAATGACAAAGAGAAGGAACAAAATGCAATCTCAAGTCCTGAGCTCATCCGGAACAAGTGCAGAGGACACTAGAACAGCTGAAATATCTGAAGAAGAGAAACAACAGTAGAAAGGTATAAAGGAACTCAGATCAAAATTAATCTCTGAAGAAAAAAATTCTATGAATTACTAGTGTCCCATATAAAGAAACAAAAGCAGAAAGGTATAGAGGAATTAAGATCAAAATTAAACTCTGAAATGATAAAAAGAATTCTTGGAGTTAAAAGTATTTGAAGTAAAGAATCAAATGCAGAACCATATAGAAGAAATCAGATCAGAAATAAACTCTGAAGTAAAGGAATTAATAACTGCTTATCAAGATGACACTGATAAAATAGAGGAGATTAGAAAGGCAATGGGTTCTTCGAATGAGCAATACAGGAAAGAAATAGATCGCCTGAAGCAGAGTAAAAGAGATAAAGAACTTAAAATTTCAATCACAAGTTTGCAAAATCGATTGAGTGAAAGTGAAGATAGAGTTTCAGACCTTGAAGACGCTGTCTTAACAAGTGAAAAGGTAAGAAAAGATCTCTTCAAAACAACTAGAATGCAGGAAAAAGTAATTCTTGACCTGCAAGACGATGCAAAGATGAATAATGTGAGACTACTAGGCACCAATGAGAAAGAAGGAGTTAATACAAATGACATAAAAAGAATATGGGCAGAAGTAATAGAAAACTTCCCAAATATGAGGACACAATCTGACAATCAGGTAACTGAAGCATACACATAACTTCAACCCAATTAAAAATAGTAAAGATCCCAGAAATCCAGCACAAGAACAATATATTGAAAGCCACTAGAGAAAAGAAACAGATCACATTTAAAGGAAAACTCATCAGAATAATAGCTCATTTCTCTTCACAAACTATGAAGGCAAGAAGATCATGGAACAGAGTACTTCAAGTCCTCTATGAAAACAAATTCCCGCCCAGACTACTATATCCTGCAAAACTCTTTTTCAAGTTTGATAGAGAAGTGCAATACTTTCATGAGAAAGAACAATTAAAGAATTTTCATGATGACAAAGCCAACACTATAGAGACTGCTAAAGGGTCTTCTAGAGGGAGAACAAAATGATCAGAACTCCACAAATCAGAACAGTAGGAACCCACTAAATGGGGCAAACAATTAAACACAGGAGAAAAACGAGTAAACAACAGCAGGTAAATAACATGTTGAATGTAAATCAATACATCTCATTATAACCATCAATGTAAATGGACTCAATTCACCAACTAAAAGAAATAGAATAGTCTGGGCGTGGTGGCGCGCACCTGTAATCCCAGCCCTAGGGAGGCAGGAAGCAGGAGGATCACTGTGAATGTGGGCTACATAGTGAGACCCTGTCAAAAAAAAAAAAAAAAAAACAGAAATAGACTGGTACAGTGGATTAGGAAACAAACAATATTCTGTATACAAGAAACACACTTAATTCAAAAAGACATTCATAGTCAAAGGACGGAAAACAATAATACAAGCCCCAGCACCTCAGAAGAAAGCAGGGGTAACAATCCTGTTCTCAAACAGTCTCAAATTCAAACCAAGAATGATCAAATGAAATAAAGAATGCCACTATATACTGCTGAGGGGAAAAGTTCAAGATGAAGAGGTACCACTCATAAATGTACACACACCAAACATGGCAACACCCAACTATGTAAGACAAATCTTAATGGACATAAAAAAACTAACATCCAACACCACAGTCTTAACAGTAGAACTTAACATCCCCTTATCCCAAAATGATAGGTCAAGCAGACAAAAAATTAGCACAGAAGCAGCAGAACTGAACCAGAGCTTAGAACAAATGGACTTAATGGACATATACAGAGTTTCCCACCCAACGACAGCAAAATATACATTTTTTCACCTGCACACAATAGACCACACCACTTTCTATAATAGACCACAGACTGGTCCAAAAGGCATGCTTAAGTATATGCAAGAAAACAGAAATTATCCCATGTGTAGTATCTGACCACAGTGCAATGAAACTGGAAATAAAAGAGACCATAAAACAGAATAATCCCATAAATGTATGGAAATTAAGCAGTTCCCTACTCAGCAGCAATGATGAAATTAAACCAGAAATTTAACAATACCTAAAATTCAATGAAAATTGAACCACAATTTATCAGAATGTATGGGATGCGATGAAAGCAGTTCTCAGAGGGAAATTCATAGCTGTGAACTCACACATTAGGAAAACAGAACGGGAAAAAGTAAAGCTGCTAATGTTGCACTTCCAGCATCTAGAACAGGAAGAGAAAGCCAAACCCAGAGCCCAAGA
>PVKA01035739.1:0-22378 GCA_004027165.1 Ctenomys sociabilis
AGCTGAGCTGTAAATGGATATGGTCGACAATTTCTTTGAATAACTCCCTATGGTTGCAGAATGCTGGACTGTGTTGGATTGTGGTGTCGAGTTCAAGCACCTAAGGTAGTTGAATGTCAACGGAGTGCCCACTTTTGACAGGTGTAGACAAAGGAAGGGTTGTAGAAAGAAAAAATCATCCTGTGTGTGTATAGACAGTGCAGTTGGGATAGATAACGCTGTGCTTCTACATAATTCTATGAGAGGCAAGATCTGCACTATTGGTGGTGGGACAGGATATTATGTCGGCTTTTAGTGCTATGGTCATCCACTAGGTAAATAATTATTGAATCTTTGATATAATTCAGCTATATAGAAACCTGTAAATATAATATCATGTATGCCCCTTGTACAATACCAAAACATTATGGAAACAGTTTGCAATGTATTATTTCATCGACTCTGTATGGTTATGATGTTTTGAAACTGTCTGATTGACATTTGTATTTCAATAAAATAAAAATAAATGGAAAAAAAAGAAGACAGTAATTTAAAAAAATAGAGGAGATTGAAATATGATAGATTCATTGAATGAGCAATGCAGGAAAAAGATAGATCTCATAAAGCAGAGTCAAAGAGATATAGAGAAACTTAAAATCTCAATCACAAGTCTACAAAACTGTTTGAGTGAAAATGAAGACAGAGTTTCAGATCTTGAAGATGGTGGTGCAGCTAATGAAATGTGAGAAAAGATCTCTTAAAAACAACTGGAATGCAGGAAAAAATAATCCATACCTGCAAGACGATGCCAAGATGAACAATGTGATACTCATAGACATGAATGAGAAAGAAGGAGTCAATACAAAAGATACAAAAACAATATGGGCAGAAGTAAACACAGAAAACTTCCCAAATATGAGGAAACAATCTAACATTCAGGTAACCGAAGCATACAGAACACCAAATAACTTCAGCCCAACTAAAAACACACCAAGACATAAAGTAGTCAAGATCCCAGAAGTCCAACACAAGAACAATATACTGAAAGCCGCTAGAGAAATGAAGCAGATCACATTCAAAGGAAAACCCATCAGAAGTACAGCTGACTTCTCTACACAAACCATGAAGGCAAGGAGAGCATGGAGCAGAGTTCTTCAAGTCCTCTATGAAAACAAATTCCAGCCCAGACTACTATACCCTGCAAAACTCTCTTTCAAGTTTGATGGAGAAGTGAAATACTTCCATGACAAAGAACAACTAAAGAATTTCATGATGACAAAGCCATCCCTACACAAGCTAGTCAAAGATGTTCAAGACAGAGACCACAATGACCGGAACTCCATAAATGAGAACAGAAAGAAACCACTTTGATAATTCTAATTATATGAATACAAAAAAAGAAAGAAGTTAATGCTTACAATTTTTGGTTTTACTGATTTTTTTTCGCTCTTGAATTTCTTATAACTTCTTAGTTATTGTTTTTTTAGAAAAACAAAACTTATACGTTTATATCTGGTAATCTGAAAAACTAATTTGCACATAGCATCATGTAATACAGCAACCATTGTTGGATTCCTATTAGTTTGATTAGTAAAATTTTATATCATGTAGAAGGCTGTTTTCTTCTATCACTATTTGTATTCTTTAAAAATAATAACAAAAAGTACCAAAAAAGAAAGTGAACTCAGGGCCAAGGAGATGGCCCAGCAAAATAAGTGCAAGGGTCTGAACTGGGGATTGATCCCCAGTTCTGTAAAAATAAATAAATTAATAATTGAACTCAAAAAAAAGAAAAAAAAGAAAAAATTGATCGCTGGTCTGTTAAGAAGCTGGAAGATGAGCCCAAGACTTTGAAATCTGGTAATGCTGCCGTTGTTGACATGGTTTCAGGCAAGCCCATGTGTGTCAAGAGTGTCTCTGAATACCCACCTCTGGGTTGTTTTGATGTTTGTGATATGAGACAGACAGTCGCTGTGGGTGTCATCAAAGCTGTGGGCAAGAAGGCTGCTGTCTGTATGGACTCTAGATTTTAGTATCTCAATACTTGGGAAATACATGTTTCATGTTATACCTATGATGTCCAATATTTAGACAAATAGTGTGGGTAAACTGAACTACATATGTTACAGGGTAATAATAAGCTTCTCTTCTGTAAGATTAACAACCTAAGTTTGCAGATCAAAAATTGGAGAAAAATAAAGACTGCAAGGTCAGCCAACAAAATGGTCCTAGCCTATCAAGGTCAGTGAAGACTCAGGACATAGGAGAACCTGTACTGTAACATCATGGAACTCAGTTGTGCCCCAAATTTTCTGATCAAGAAGATTATGGAGCCACAGAGGAATGTGATTGATGATGTATAGTGTGCCTAAGGAGAGTCACGTGGAGAGAAAACTTTCTCTCAGGCTTCCACAGAGAGCAAATTGGTCAAGCAATGTCCGTGACTCATCCACATGGCTGACACTGACAAAGGATCTACAAAGTGAGGTACGGGGTTGCAGGATAAACCCTGAGGGTATCTGACTGACCTTATCTGATACAAAGGTTACATTTTTTTGTTACATAGGTCTTGCTTTAGCTCGGTCTTTATCATCCAGCAGAAAAGTATAAAAATGGAGGTATAGAAAGTTAAGTCATATTAATATACTGAGCTGTGAATGGCTCAAGTCAACAACTTCTATGGGTAACCCACTTCTATTGTGGACTGCTGATCTGTGTTGGATTGTTTTATTATATATATATGTATATATATATATATGTTAAAATACAAATAAATAAATTTTAAAAAAATAAAAAATTATACAATCAGATCAATGCATGAGCCAGCAAAAGAAAAAAAAAAGAAGGCTGCTGGAGCTGACACGGTCACCAAGTCTGCCCAGAAAGCTCAGAAGGCTAAATGAATATCATCCCTGACATCTGCCACACCAGTCTTAATCAGCTGTGGAAGACCAGTCTCAGAAGTGTTTCTCCAAATTGGCCACTTGTTTAATAGTGAAAGACAGGTTAATGATAACAATGCATCGTAAAATCTTCAGAAGGAAAGGAGAATGTTTTGTAGACCATTTTGTGTGTCTGTATGTGTGTGTCTGTGTGTGTGTGTGTGTGTGTGTATGTGTGTGGCAGTTTTTAAGTTATTAGTTCTTAAAATCAATACTTTTTAAGGTTTTCTTTGTTTTGTTTTGTTTTGTATTTTAGGGAAGGGTCTACAGAGTGTTCCAGGTCTCACTACTAGATCAGACTTATAGTGATTCTCCTGTTCACAGCCTCCCAAGAGCTGGGATTGCAGGCATGCATCACCACACCCAGTTTCAATTACCATCTCAGTGTGCCCTGGGGAAGGGCCCGGCACAGCAGGCCTGGAGATTGAACCCCAGTCCCTGCACCTGATTGCAGGCCCTTTAATCCACTGAGCTATTTGGCCAGCCCTAAAGCCATTGAAAATCAATATTTTTAAATGGAAATAACTTGACCAAAAATCTGTCACAGAATTTTAAGACCCATTTAAAATAAAGTTTAATGAGAAAAAAAAAAAAAAAGAACATGAAAGCAGCTTGAAACCATACTCACAAGTGAAATGAATTAGTCCCATATGTGTAAACATCATATTGTGTAATGAAGAAAATTAATTAGTAAATAAGGACCAAATTGTAAAACAGATATTGTGAATTGAGAAGAAACCATTCAAAATTAAGACAAACTGTGATGGATGAAAGGGAAAAGGAAGAAAAGAAAAAGGAAAAAATATATATTTACACACAAGATATTGAAGATAGTTATACAGCCAGTTTCTCTTAACTCATGGGAAAGAAAGGTTTGTGTTAGTATCATTTGGACAAGATATTATGCCTATACTTATTTTCTGAATACCTACTATGAAGATAATACACAGTATATTAATTATGATAACTACCCTCATTTTGAAATTGCCTAATTGTTATTTTTATTTTTTTCTTTCTTTAAAATGAAAAATTAAAGTTGTTATTTTCTTAATTGTGGAATCGTGGGGTTTAAAAGTGCTGCTGGGGACCAGAATTATGGGCAGAGGGGTCAATCTGAGAGTGAGTGTGAAACAGGCTGATAATTCCTTGTGTGCTGGATCCAAAAAAGCTGTGAATAATATTTTTCAAAACTGTGTCACTGTGACACCACGTGTCAATTTCTTGCCTGATGAAAAGTGTGTTTTTTGCAACTCACATCCCTGGCAAGTTTGCATCCTTCCAGCCAGTTAAGAAACAACACAAGCCCTCTAGTGTTGCACCATATTGACCATAAACCTTTCCCAGGGACAAGGTTGCTAGATACAGGAAGGCACATGGCGCCACAAAGCCGTGGAATAGACTGAAAGCCATTCCTGGGTTAATAAAAGAAGTGAATCTCACCTCTGAATCCTCTCTGAGCACTAGTGACTACTGTAGATGACCAGATGGAAAAAGCTGATTTGAGTGTGTCCCATGATCAAGAATTTCTCCATCCCTGAATTCTGGTACCCAAAACAGCAGGTGAGAATGTGGAAATTGAGTCAAGAGGATCAAAACTTGTTTTTGTTTTTTTATTCTTATTTATAAAGAGTACAAATTGGAATTAAAACAAAAAATTACAAATGATTCAGAATTTCACTTAAAGTAATACGGATTTCACAGTATTTGTTGTAAAACAGTATTGTCTTCCAACTAGTTGTTCATATTACCAGATAAATGCATGTAAAATTGGAAAAAGAAAAAAATGTATAAGAAATTAAGAAGACAGGGCCAGCAGAATGGCTTCCGCAAAGAAAGGTGGTGAGAAGGGCCATTCTGTCATCAATGAGGTGGTGACTTGAAAATACACAATCAACATGCACAAGTGTATCCACGGAGTGGGCTTCAAGAAGCACATCCCTCAGGCACTTAACAAAAACTGGAATTTTGCCATGAAGGAAATAGGGACTCTTGTGCATGGACACCAGGCTCAAGAAAGCTCTGGGCCAAAGGAATAAGGAATGTCCCATATCATATCCAAGTACAGTTGTCCTAGGAGTGGAATGAGGATGAAGATTCACCAAATAAGTGTACATCCCTGTTACCACGTTCAAAAATCTCCAGGCAGTGAATGTGGATGAGAATTAACTTTGAAATAAAGTTACAGAACTTCCAGAAATGAAAAGAAAATGGGGTTGGGAAGATGGCTCCGCAGAATAAGCACTTTCTGGCAAACTCAAGGGTCTGAGTTCAATCCCCAGTTCTGCCAAAAAAGAAAAAAGAAATTAAGAAGACAAAAAGGAGAACCAACTGAAAAAAAAAGGAAACAAAACAAATTAAAGCATTAACTGCTTCTTTCCATAGATCAGCACAAATGCACAGTATAGTTGTCCAAACATCCTGCTTACATACATAGATCTTTCCCAGACTCCCTGTCCTGTCCTTCTCCTCAACTCAGTAGCTCTTTCTTTTTGAATAAGTTCATTCCCTTTTCCTGACATCTACTGTACCCTTCAGATTCCATTTTTCTCTTCCATATCCTCACACTAAGAAGACAATACGATGTTTGCACATGAAGGTCTGATTTATTTCACTTAAGAGTATGTTCTCTAGTAACATCCATTTCTGAACAAAACACTCAAATTTATCTGTAAAATTACCACTTTTTTTGTCTTTTTGAGATGGGTCTCACTATGCAGTTCAGGCTGGCCTTTAGCTCACTTTGTAGCTCAGGCTGGTCTCAAACTCACAACAATCCTCCTACCTCAGCCTTCCGAGTGCTGGGATTACAGGCATACGCTACCACGCCCAGCAATTACCAAATTTTTAAAATGTGTTATTTAAAACTACCAAATTTACTGTGTAAAAATACCACATCTTCCTTATCCATTCTTCAGTTGATGGGCTTCTGGGTTATTTCCAGGATTTAGCTATAACAAATTGAACTGCTATAAACATGTTGCACATGTATCAGCGTGGTATGAGATTTTAAGTTCTTCTGGAAAAATAATCAAGAGGGGAATAGCTGATTCGTATGAGATCTCCAATCCCAGCCTTTTATGGAATCTCCACACTAATTTTCATAGTGGTTGTACCAGTCTACACTCTCACCAATAGCATGGAAGTGTTCCTTTTTCTCCACAGTCTCTCCAGCATTTGTTATTGGCTGACTTCTTGATACTAGCCATTTTTTCTGGGGTGAGATGTAATCTCAGTGTTGTTTTAATTTGCATTTCTTCAATGACCAATGATGGACATTTTTTATAAAATGCTATTTCTTCTGAGAAGTGTGTATTCATCTCAGATGCCTATTTTTGGAATTTCTTTAAATTTGGGGGGGCCTGATTTTTTTTTAATTCTGTATGCTCTAGATAGAAGGCCTTTGTCTGATATAGTTGGTTATAATTTTTCCCTAGTTTATTGGTTTTCTTCTTGCTTTGTTGGAGATTTGCTTTGAAGTGCAGAAACTTTTCAGAAAGATGAGATCCCAGTCATTGATTCTTTGAAGTATTCTGTGTGGCTGGATTTTTGTTCCTGAGCACTCCTCCTACCCATATGTCTTTAAGATTTCTACTTACATTTTCTTCCAGAAGATTTAGTGTTTCTGTTTTAATATGTAAATCTTTGATCCATTTTGATTGCAGCTTTGTACATAGTGACAGGCATGGCTAAAACGTTTTAGCCTTTCACATGTGGAAAGCCAATTTTTCTACACAAATAAATGAAAATTTAGACCTGGTTTCATCACTCATGCTCTGTAGCTCTTGGCAATCTATATCATCTTGCCAATCTCCAGATCTTCAAGGTTAGAAGGAGAATCATATTGGTGCTGTCTCACAGGTAGAAGTTAAATAAAGTTGCACAATTATCTCTCAGTGTCCAAAGAAGATGACAAATGCTCAAGTCCCTTATAAAATGGCCTGGTATATGCATGTAACCTACACATAAAGTCTGTACATAGTATCTGCTTTTAAATTATTTCAATCCGTAGTTAAATGACCCACAAAGATAAGGAAAACTGTATTTTAAAAGCATCCAAGAAAAAAACAAAACTTTTTGGCGGAACCTGGGATTGAACTCAGACTCTCGTGCTCACCAGAGAAGAACTTATTCCACTGAGCCATCTCCCCAGCCCACAAACTATATTTTAAAAGCATCCAAAATAATTCCTGGTCCATAGCAAGCATTCAGTGAATGTTAATGACTTATAAGGGGAGCTATTAGTTCAATAGCTGCTTGTTATTTTTGCTGCTGCTGCTGCTGCTCTTACCAAACAGGAGCAATTTACAAAGTATATCTGAAGGAACAAACCTCCACAGGAATCAATAAAGATCACACTTAAAGAAATATTTGAGCAACCCTCATAGCACCCTAAGTGGGACTTGGCACAAATTTTTTAAAAACTGTTCCCACGAGGCACATTACTATAATTCACCAAAAACTTGCTACGGCAATTCCCAGATCAACAAGGCTGGCAGTTTCCAGTGCAGCCCTCTAGGTGTTAATGAAGGAGGGGCACTGTGAATAGCCACAGAAGAGCACTCCGAGTTGTGAGTTGCGAGTTGCGAAGCAGAGGCCTGATGTCTCTGGGGGGGAGTGCAGCCAGAGCCCATTCCCCACAGCAAACAAGAGCCATGCAGCATTTCCATTGAGCTTGACCACAGAAAAAAAGGAGTCAAGGTGAGCTACTTAGCTTGGTGTCCAGCTCACCAAGAACTGTATCTTTTTCTGTTAGGGTTCTGTAAATGGAGGATTTTCTTATCAAATATTTATGTAATAAATGTAATTGCCTGTCTGGCAAGCACAAGATCCCAAGTATGATCCCTGGTACTAGAAAGAAAAATAATAACTTTTCCAAATATTTTATGTGGTCCTCTCCTTAGAAAAACATCTAGAGAAGCTCAGGTTCTAGCAAAATGACAAAATAAGTTCACATAAATCCTCCACCTCACATGCACTCATACATGAGGCTTTGGGGAGGTGGCTAGATGTAAAGTATGTGAATGTGAACGAAAGGTGTATGAACATGAACTAAGGTATGATGACTGGATTGGTCCTTGATTGACTCAGCATTGTGCTGAATGTGAGTGGCACCAGCCAAAAGGCTTGTAGCCCAGATGGCATAAAAGGGAAAGATGCTCACTGCTTACTGCTGCAGCTTCCTGCCTGCCTTGTCATGGACTGTTTCTCACCCACCGTGTTCCTCTGCCATGCCACCCTGTCTTAGACTCAGATGACTATGGACTGAAACCTCCTCAAACTGAACTGAAATTTAACTTTGAATGCTAGGTGTTCTGTCCCAGCATGTAAGACATACAGTAATGGGTCATTTATAATTGTCATCTTCCCTGAAAAACCTATACTTAGGTAATTTTATCAATGTGGGAATGTTAGAGTGTATATTTACACAATTAAACCTGGCGTGGTGTTGTCAGGTGATTTATCCTCATGAGATTATGGTCATACATAGTCCTTATGGCTATATCATACATGACTATTCAAAAAGATTCTAAGTAAATCAATAAAAAAATATTTTTAATCAACTACTTTTTTAAAATTTCCCATAATTCTGATCAATATTAATTAGAAACACCATTCCCAGATGCTACTTAGGAGGAAATACACCAAGGAAAAGCAAGTATCACCCCAAAGAATTGGGGCCAAGACAACTGTGTCCCAATCTAATGAGAAGAGAGGTGAAAACCCCCTCCACATGAGCAGTGGCACGTGGTCTGTTTCCTTCTTTTTGCTGCAAAAGCCACATAGCACAGCTTCTTCTCTTTTAAGTGCAAGGTGTAAACAAAACCCAATTTGGGACTGGAAAGGAGACTGGTCTCTATAAATGTCCCAAGCTGTGCAGTCATCATGTAAACTGCTCACCTTCCCAGTGGACTAAGGCATTAATGCACATTTGTCAAAAGCCAACAGGGAACCACTCATAAAGAGCTTCCCTGCCCCTAAATACTTCTACCATTACATAATAGTAGCCTGAGATTCCACATCAAGATTCATTATTTGAGGTTGCACATTTAAAAAGCAAAAGGAGAATAAGGGTGGGGGATATGACTGCCTCTGGGGGCTAGGGGAGGAGCTGTGAGAGGTGGCAGATGACTTCTGAAGACCAGCTCTACAGGATGTGGTACTTTCTGGGGACTTAGGATACATGTTGGAAACGCTTGAAACTGAGCCCCATAGAGAGGGTGTGAAGTCAAGGACTAGACTAAATCAGAAGAGAGCAAAGGAAGGGGATCAATAAGAGTTTAATGATACATAAACAGGCTCAGGGAGGGCTTAGATAAATTCATGACCAAAATCCATACCAAGGAGTTAAGGAGCAGCCCAAGATCTTGGAGGTTGATGTTGTGGAAAACACCTGTCCTTCCTCCCATTGTCCACGGGGATGGTGCCCGACACTGAACCCTGGCTGCAGGACCCAGGACTGACCTGCAGAGGGGGAGGGGCAAGATGCTCCTGGTAATTGTGGGGTCAGAATGGGAGCCGAGTGAGCAGCACTGCCTGTACTGCACGATGCTGGTGAGGAAAGAGTGGAACTAGGATGCTGGTGTGATTGCCTAGGATTTGCTAATGGCTGTAGCCCTAGGGGCCGAGGGCAGACAGGAGGTATTTCCACTGCTCCCACTGCCATGGGATCTAGGCTGGGGTCACTGCCAAGCTACATAGGAGCCAGGGCAACAAAAGCATGACAGTTCAGAGCCTCTTTCCCCATATCATGTGCCCTGATGTAGACAACTCCACACTGGGAAGGGGAGCAAAGCCCAGGCCATGCTGCCTTCATCCTTGCCAAGGTCCCCAGGAATTTTCTAGAGCAGAAGGGCCAAGACCCTCACTCTGCTGGCTGCTTGCCTCCCTCTGTGACTTTTCTCCAGGAGCAAGGAAAAGGATGGCCCCACTGAAGCTTCTGCCACACTGAAACTCCTCTGCCATCAAATGCTCCATCCTTCCTATAGGAACAAACAGACAGTGCACACCTGCCATAGCCAGGGAGGAAATCTTCACAAGGGAGGAAATCCTGCAATGTGAGGCTGTAGCCAAGAAAATACGAAACACAAGAACTTCCAGGTTATATTTTCCCCTAAGGAGCTGTGCCAGAGCAAAAGCCACTAGTTTCTCCAAATGCCTCTTGCTTCCAAGTGGGACAGCGAGGGAGTAGTTGGCCCAAACAGCACATCTCAAGGGGTGGGAGAGGCTTATCCAGATACCAGGCAAAGGCTCCATCCCCAGAACTGCATCCTGCACCACACATTACCATGCAGCCTCTGAAGCTTGGTTTCCATCTACTGGTCCCAGCTAACACCACCGGACTCAACCAGGGAACTCACTCAAGTTGGAACAAAATGTCCCTGGCCTTAGGGAAGTCCCCAGGGGTCTCATATCAGAAGACAGGAAGCTTCATGGAAGGCTACCAGGTAAGGGGACCCAGGCTTCATCTCCCACCCTGTCCTCTTTCCCTGAATCAGTGCCTGACCTTGGCCTGGACTTGGTAGATCAAGGGACACACAGTTATCTCAGGCTCACACCACTGGACAGTGAACAGTCTCTTTTTGGAGACCCAGCCGCTCCCCCAAATGTCTCCCAATCTCATTCCCATTTCTTCAGGAAGGTTGGCCTCTCCCAGCTAAAACTGCCTTTAAAGCATCCCCAGCCTGATGAGGGTCTTTCAGTAACTTTCCTTGCTCTTATTTCTTTCCGTCCCAGAGGCTCTCTGCCTCACCCCTCCTTTCCTCCATGGGCCCCTTCCCTGACCTCCCCCATTCCAGTCCATGGCTGTTGGCCACCCACAGCATACATCAACACCACAGACATGTTTAGGGAGTCCTCATAGGATCTCCAAATATTGTATGTGTGTCTTGAGCAGCCCGAGCTCAGCCCTACACCAAGCTGAAACCTTCATTTGCACTTACTGCGATAAATTCACTTTGAGCACTTCCCAGCTCCTCAGCAGCCACACACAGGGTGTCTGTCCTCACAGAGAGTGAGGGAGGTTGGCTCTTCCTAGACCCATGGGTCACTGACCTTTCTCGTTGTTTCCCAATCACTCTGGAGCCAGCAGTGCCATTTCGGGTCAATGGCTCCCAGACCGTCCAGTGGTTGTCTCAGAAGCAAGCAGCAGGCTATACCAGATGAAAGCACAGGTTTCCCTCCTTCCTGATCCACTGTGTGAAGCCAGCTGACCCAAGTGGCCCATCTTGCAGCCAAAGGGTGATTCCCCACCGACCTTCAGCTATAAACTTAGAGAGCTGCTATGCGCTCACAGACAGCTGATGCGGTGTGGCAGGAGCAGCACAGGCATCACAGAATATGCTAGGAGCAGGGCTAGAGGCAGTATGACTGTGCTAACTTCCTTTTCTAAAACTTCAAAGCCTAGTTTTCCCAGGCCCCTTACACCTACATGTTGGAGCAGACGCATTGCACTCACAATGATGCGTGTCTGCGTGCTGGCGTGGGATGCTCCAGGAAGTGACAATGGTGCACCATCTCCTCTGCACACAGGGATGACGCTAGCACCTAGCTCCAGGGGCTGATGACTTCTCTTGGTGGAGAGATGAACATAGCATTCAGCACAGAAACTGGCATCTGCCGAGTGGACAGTAAGTGACCATCACCAATTTAGAGAAGGACAAAGGTCTCCATCCACCATCTCCCTGCCTCCCTGCAAGTCTGTGGTATGACAGGGACAGGCCTTGCCAGCTGAAGAAGATATAATGAGAAGCTGGACTGTTTTCTCATCTTTTGGTTAATATTCCAGGCATCTGCAAAAGTAAGAAGAAGATTGCTTTATAGGTCAGCCCTGCCCTTTCCTGCCCCTTCCTTTCCCCCAAGGAAATTTCTGGCCTTTGAAAGCCCAGCTTTGTGCACTTCTTCAATTCTTCTCCTCCATGATTTGCCGACCCTAAAGTCGGCCCCCAAATATCTAAAGATTTCCATTTTCTTTATTGCTTTGCTTTCCTTCTCTGGACTTCATATCCCTCTCCTTTTTTCATGTCTAGCTAAAATGAAGACTTGAGGCTTATTAACACTACTGGCCCTTGGACTTCTGCACTGAACACCTGTGTGTCGGAACACCATAACCAGGATGTCACTCAAACCTCGCTACATCAGGTGTCACTCCTGAGATACAAGCAAAATTGGAAGCAACCCAGACTAATTATTGAGGGAGCATGCAGCAGGAACATGCAAAGTCATGAGGACCTGCCTCACAGATGTGGACAAGGTCACAGCCCACGCTGGGCTCCCACGAACTCCTCCATACCCTCACATCTGTCCACACCAAGCTTCAGACTAAGTGCAGTGCTTTCCACCTGTGCCCATGCTCCAGGTCAGTTCTTTTCAGCCAGAGAGTGGCCCCCAAATGCCCTGGTTTCTGTGGAGGCAGCCCTCAGATAATAGGTCAGGAGAAGTCACACCCAGACATGGACTTATCTGACCTCTTGAAAGAACCAAAGAGTGACTCTCGGACACTGGCACCAAAGCACCTGCGACACCCTGCCAGCACACAGGGGCAGGTCCATCTCTAAGCACATCTGCTGCCCAAGGACCTTTCTGTAGCTGCTTTGTGACCTCCAACTGATCCACAGGTCAGTCATGAACTGTGGGTACCGTGACAGTCCCAGTCCTGCTGTCCCAATCACTTGCCCCTGTCATGGCAGGGGACAGAGACCAGCCCATGAGAGGGTTTCCCACCTCACAGTCCAGGAATTTCCTTGGAACCAGATCTGCCTGGTTGGCTGAGGGTCCCTGGGAAGATAAGACAGCTGCTCGGGAATGGGCTCAGGGTGGCCAATAGCTGCGCCTGAGGAACTCGGCTGCAGGGGGGAGAGGTCCAAGAGGTCCCAGGCCAGACCTACAGCCAGAGTGGGGGCCCTGACAAGATGTCCCCCATGCGGAGCCTGCAAGGCCTCGGGGAAGAGATCAGGAATGGAAACCTCACCGACACCTACCCCTGCCTGCACAAGAGCCCTCTAGACAGAGCTACCTCTGCGAGCCCAGCCAGCCTCCGACCCCAGCAGAACAGCTTGGTTCCTGGGCTCCGTATTGTTGTTTGTTGGCTTGCTCTCTCCCTTTCCTTTCCCGTTTTTTTGGCTCCCTCGTTAACATCATGTTCTACTAAGGATTATGTGATTCGGAAGCTTAGTGAAGGGCCAGGAGGCGCAAGCCAGATCTAGGTTTCCAGGCGCCTTGGAAAGCACGGCTGCCTGGAAGCTGAGTGAAATCGTTTGTGTCTAGTGTCCTCTTTTGGCCGCTTTAGGGAACTGCAGTTATCGCCGCTGAAGCAGGGAGTGTGCTGGCCTTAAATGCTTTCTACACGGGATTTGAGGGCCTGTGGATTTTGGTACCCACGACGGGTGATGAGATCACTGTCCCGTGGATGCCAAGGTGTGAGCTAGTTACTTTTTCCAAAGTGTACAAAAAAATATAATGTCCTCGATCATAAAGAAGCTGGTGAAGAGCCTGGAATTAAAGCATCCCGTGGTGGGGCACAGCAGAAAATAAGCCAAATGTCTTTTGTAGACAGACAACCAAACAGCACGCACCTCTCTGTACAGAGCCCCTGGCTTATCATGAGTCCTCACAGTGCTCATCGGAGCATTACATAAGTTCGGCTTCCGGCTGTTTTCAGAAAACTATGAGTTTACCGTGTGGTAATCGCATTGCAAGAGGCGCATTTGCAACCACTTCTCTCGTGATTCCGGGACCTTCAGGAAAGCTCGGTTGGTGCGTTGACACCCATGCTCCCAAAACGCTAAGAGGAGGGTCCTGCCTTCAAGGAGCTTCCATTTCTTCTTTTTTTTTTTTTTTTTTTTTTTTTTTTTGCAGGACTAGGGGTTGAACTCAGGCCCTTCCGAGCTTCTATTTCTTGAGGTCAGCAGACATGTATACAACTTTGAAGCTGGTGAGATTGTGGATCTGTTGCTATCCCACAAAACATAGTTTAAGACAAAACTTTATTACTACCCTCTAGGCTCGGTGGATGAAGCAGGAGATGCCGGGAGGTGGTTATTCAGGACTTGTCTGTGTGGCTGTCCTCTGAAGAAGGCTGGAGTTGGAGCCATCTGAGGTCCCGGCCGGGCTGGGTGCTGAGGATGGTGTCTTCACTCACTTGTGTCACTTAGATAGGCTGCTCTGCAGCTCACACCACACAGTCTCCCCAGGAGGGGTGCAAAGGAGGGCTTCGTCACCATAGCACATGGGCCCTGCAGGAGCTGCAAGGCTTTCAGGGAGCTAACCTTGGAAGTCATGTGGTCTCTTCCACCCCCTCCTATTGGTCCAAACTGAGTCACAGGGCTAGGCCTGCTGCGGGGGGGGGGGGTCATACAAGGGCCGGAATACTGGTGGCACAGGTGGTTAGGGAGCCATCTCCTAGGACTAGATAAAGGCAAATCCAGGATGCAAAGGAGTTCGGAACTTGCCCCTGACCAGTCACTGCCCCAGAACTTGTTCCAAACAACTTCTGAAGATTCGTGCCAAAATGCCTTTGAAAAAATGGTTTGGTGTGGCTAATATCCATGGCTTAATTTTCTTTTCTCTTTGGGAGGATGGGGTGGAGAGGGTCTCACTATATAGCATAGGCTGGCTTTGAATTCATCGCAGTCCTCCTGCCTCAGCCTTCCAAATGCTGGAGTTATAGGTGTGCACCAGCATGCCCATCTATAACTTTATTCTTTCTTCAGGCTAGGGATTGAATCAAGGCTCTGTGCATGTGAAATATGCATTTCACCACTGAGAAACCACCCCCACCCCAGCCCCAACTTCAAACTGTAAGCCAAGGAAAAGTCAGAAAGACTGTAAATTTTATCTTTCCTACTGTACTAGAAAGACACCTGGCCAAGACACACGCCCTACGCCAGCTTTATGCAACTCAGAACTGAGGAGCTCAGCAAAGTTAAGAACAGCCTCAACCAAATACATGAGCTTTTCTCAAAATGAGTAGAATAAAATGAAGAAGACAAAGAATATATGCACCAGAAGTTGCATACAGTAAGTTATATTCAAATATCATGCCATTTGATATGAAGGGCACTGTGGGCCACAGTGTAGAGCTGATCCCCTACAGATACTGACGGATAACTGATTGGAGTTTCACCCCTTCTAGTCCTTTCAGGTGATTCTTTTTCTGGCCTTATTTTCAGTGATTTGAAGCAGCCAAAAGTCACTTGAAAAGGAATAAGAACATTTGGAATATTTATTTCTTTTTAAAAAACTGATATGCTTAGGGGATTTTGAGGTGAAATTAAAGTCCCCTAGATGACATACAGGGGACTTTCAGGTATCAGGGCCACATCTTTTCTCCACAAAGCTCACGCATGCGTGCACACACACACACACGCATATGCACAGCCCACTTATACAGACACTATCCTGTGGACTAGGGTTGACTCCCTCACACTCTTCTCCATCTTGCTCTTACTGAAACAGAAATCCTGCTGGGTTCTTGCTCTCCCCCAAAAAATGGACCTAAATCACAAAAAAGTTATGATAAATATTTAAAATACTCTTGAATTCATCCTTATCTTCCTTTATGTAGCCATAAAGAAAGTGAAGTAGAAATTGAATGTCTTATAGAACTAATAAAATGTCCATGTTCTGAGCAAGGTATAATGGCATAAGAAAGTTATCACAGTCAAAGTTAGCAGCCAAAAGAGAAGGCACAAAATTGTTCACAGTATATATACACATCAAAACAAAAATTAGCTATAAATATTCACAGTGATTCTCTCTCTAGTGATAAGATTATGGGAGTCTCCTTCATTTATTAGTAATACATTTCTGTATGCTGTATCATGAACACAGGAGCTTTTTATGATCAGAAAATCACTTTACATACACACAGCGTTGTCTTCTCTCCAAGTTTTCTTTTCTACTTTGTAGACCTCTCCTTGACTCTGGTATGAGCTGACAAGTGAACCCCTGCCACCAGGACCACAGGTGGGATGCCAGAATGCCACCCTGGTCCTCGCGAGGATGCCAGTGGAACCTGAGTGAGTCCACATGTCCTGCTCGCTGACATTAGAAAGAAGGGACTGGGTAGAAGTCTGGGCCACTGTGAACAGGTGTGCAGGGCAGACCTGGGATTGGTTGTGGTGGAGAGACCAGGTAAGTAGGGAGTTCAGACAAAAGACCTCTAAGTGATGAGAACAAAAGAAACTGGATGCCTCTGTTTTCATCTGGAGCCAGTTGTTTCTGCAGGGGAAGGCACAATTGAGTTGTAAACATACACAAAACCATATGTCATGTCCTCAGGCTTCCCTAGCAAGTCACGGAGTTCTACCATTTTTGAAAGGGCAAACAGGCCCTCATTAATTCCATTCCATCACTTGGCATTTCTGATGGCTTTGACATTCTAAAAAACAACTGTGTTGGCGCCTTTTATATATATATATATATATATATATATATATATATATATATATATATATATATATATATATATATTACTTACTTGGAAGGCTGCCCAGTGAGATGGAAGAAGAGGAGAACTAGATTGGAAGCCATCTGAATTCCAGACAGGCTGTAAATCAAAAACTAGTATGACCAAGAGTGGGCCCCTCCCTTGTTGAGGGCTCAGTTTCTTCTTTAGCAGTTAAATAATAGCAGTCAGGTTCTCCCAGATTCCAATATTAGATCATCTGAATGATGGTGATCTATTCCTCTCTTCTGAAATTTCCTTCCTTTCCCAGTTTTTTGTCTTATCACCAGAATATCAGCAAGCCCAGCTTTTGCCCTTCTCTCTAGGAGACTTAAATTTTAAATCATTTATTATCTCTAATTTTTGCAATGAGTTTAGCTACATGGACTAGATGGTAGAGTAACCACAGACATTATCTCTTGTAGCTCTGTAATTCATTAGCTGTGTGACCTCAGAAAAATACTTAATCTCCCTGTTTCCTCAACTTTAAATACAGCTAATTCATGGTCACAGTGTAGATGGGGTGTGTGACCTCTGAGGGTCTTTGAGGAGACCCCCAGGGTCTCTGGGTCTCTCACCTACACTTCAGCAAGGAATGGAGCGGAGAAGTGAGACTGACTTGGAACAGAAGGCCCCTAGCAGAGAATGAAGAAATCCAAAATGAAAGTCATGCAAAGCAGAGGTTTATTTATAATTTTGCAAAGACGGAAGCTGTGCCACCAGGTGTCAGGCCCCAAGCAAGGAGAGCTCAGATGAGCTTTGCAACCTGTTATCTTTGCTCTGTTCCTCCTTAGAGTGGTAAACGGCTCCCTAAAAAAAAAAAAAAAATAGAACAACTGTTTGATTGATTGGTTTAGTGTAGGCTATTCAGGGTCTTAGCTTTTGTCTCTGGGTGAGTCATGAGGTCTAGGGACACACAGTAAACACACAGATGCTAGGCCCTACAATAGCTGTTTCACACCTGCAAAGGTTTCACAAAGGGCAACTTACCCAAGTAAGCAGTTGGTCATTTCTGTAACCATCTGTCAGTCACTTATGCCTACATCCTTGCTTATCCCCCCTACCACTGTCCTTACAAAGGAATATTGGGAGGTTCAAATAAGATGATAATAGGACTTAGAGCAGCCCCTTCCATGCAGCAAGTGCTCTACTAACAATCGGCAGTAGTATTATTGTTACTAGCGGCCATTATTCTTGTTGCTAGTCCTTTGGTGGATCTCCTAGATTGTATCTGTTGGTGATTTTCATAAAGACACTGGTGCCTACATGTGCCCCAAAGCTTCATGCAGTCATAGGTGGGGCTTTTGGGAAGAGGCTGGCTATAGAATCTGTGGTGCTGGGAATTAAGAATGTGAAGCTGGGATTGAGTCACCGTGTGATGCTAGCATTAAGGGTGCCCTACCTTGGGTGTGAGTGCTACCTACCCTAAGGGTGGGGATACTGGATAGAATATAAGGACAAAAAGAAGGCTGCTGCCATCGCTTGCTGCTGCTTCGCTACTTCACTGCTTTGCTGCCCTCTGCCTGCCACGAACTCTTTCTCTCTGCAATGCCCCCCAAGCCGCCCTGCCTCAGAGCCAGCCAACTATGAATGAACCTTTACATGAAGCTACAAATAAATGTTTTTTTTCCTTTACATTTGGGCTGGATATTTTGTCTCAGCAATGAGAAATGTAACTTAAACAGCCCTTTTGGTAAACCTATCTGCTGTGGTTTGGGTGAGTGTCCCTGGGAGTTGAAGGAGTGGCCCCCAAGGTGGCAGTATTGGGAGATGGCAAGATCTTTAGGCAGGAGACCCCAGTGGGAAGCTCTGCAGTCCTTGAGAGCATGGAGCTCCTCTTCCAGATGTGCTCTGTTCCCTGGGCCATGGCAGGAGCGATCTGTGCCACCACATGCTCCCACCACAACATACTCTTCTTATGGAGGCTCAAAGTGACTAGGCCAACTTTGGATTAGAACCTCTAAAACCAGGAGACAAAGGAAACCTTCTTCTTATAAGTTAATTGTCTTGGGTATTTTATTATGTTGATGGGAAACTGACTGTCCTTAAAAATAAAGAACCAAAAAGAAAATAGAAGTGAGTGAGGAAAGATGAAAAAACACAAATACTAATACCAAATACCCTAGCCAGGGAGATGACTTAATGGAAAAAACACAAATACTAATACCAAATACCCCAATAATAAAAGGACTTAATGATAAGGAAAGAAAAATACCATTAAATGCTGTAATTCTTAGCTCCCAAGTAATTATAGTCATTTGCACAAGAGTACTGAATTCGTGCTCCCTTTGGAGAAAAATAAACATATTTCTGGGGAGTTAAAAAATGGTCTTATATAAAAGTTTAGTTTGTTAATTAAAAATGTTTTTAATTTTAATTTCATTCTACAAATATGTCAATAGGGAAGATTTTCACTCACCTTGCTGAAGATGAATTTGGCTATACGTGGAATGGGCAGAAAACAGCCAGGGTCCTGATGGTTTGTCACGGGCAGTGTACTAAGCAGCAGAATGACGTCACCCAACTCAAGGTGATAGGGGCATGCCTCAGGCCCATCTTGCACCTGCAAATATACACACAGGGACCGTCTAAAACACTTTCATCCCTCAGAGGAAAAGTGACCCACTCTACATTGACATGTTGCCTCTACAAAAGTATATATATTTTTATGACCTTTTGTTGTATTCTGAAACATGTTTACTACAAATTGTTTGATAATATGAGAATAAAAATAATTTTATCTTAATCCCTTGCCTCCTCCAATCCATTTCCATAAGCCAAGAGAACTGAAGTGATTCTTTCAGAATTAGTAAGATACGTTTTTAACACACCAAAAACTGTGTCTGCTATTGTTTGGAGTTTGGAGAAGCCCGTGTGTTAAACACTCAGTCTGTGGTGCTATTGGGAGGTGGCCAAACCATGAGGACAGGGGACCAAGTGGGAGAAAGTCATGTCATTGGAGTGTGCCCTTGCAGAGGATAGAGGACCTGAGGTACTCTCTCTCTCTCTCTCTCTCTCTCTCTCTCTCTCTCTCTCTCTCTCTCTCTGGCTGTCTTTCTCACTCACTCACTCGCTCACTCACTCTCACTCTCGCTCACTCTCTGGCTCTCTTGTGCTCTCTCTCTCTCGCTCACTCTCTCTCTCTCTGGCACTCTGCCTGGCTCTCTCTTGCTTGCTCTCTTGGGCTCGCTCTCTCTCTGGCTCTCTCTTTCTCTCTCTCTCTCTCTCTGGCATTCTCTCTCCCTCTGTCTATCTCTCTCTCTCTCTCTCTCTCTCTCTCTCTCTCTCTCTCTCTCTCTGTCTCCGTCTGTCTCTCTCTGGCATTCTCTCTCTGGCATTCTCTTTCTGGAATTCTCTCTCTCTCTCTCTCTCTCTCTCTCTCTCTCTCTTCCCCTCCTCCCATGTGGATGTGCTTTCTTTCCAGCTGTCAGGAGGTAATCATACCACATCATCTTTCCATGATGCGCTGCCTCACTATAGGTCCAGAGTAACAAAGCCAAATCATCATGGACTAAATCTTTGAAGCCATTAGCCAAAATAAACCGTTTCCCTTATTAAGTTGGTTGTCTCAGGTATTGCTACAATGATGCAAAGTTGAATAACAACACTTCAACTCAGTTGTTCTCAGTAAACATCATAAACCCAAGGGCAGTGCTTCACCAACAGTGTCCCTGGAAAACTGATGTATGAGAAGCTTTACAAAACGAAGTAAAAACTATCTCATTGCTATTTGTTTCTCAATAAAATTAATCTTAAAAAAAATAAAGGAAGGAGAGGAAGGGTCTTTGCCACCCCACCTACTGGAGATACAAGTGGCCATTGTCCTATTTAAGAATCTGTAACTGAATGGTTTATTTTTATGTTATTAAATAAAGACACAGGAACACAATGCTAAGAGCCACCCCAGCTGGACAGAAGAGGCTTCAGGACACTTACTGGCTTTGGGAGCATGGCGAGGACTTAGGGAGACCCTCCAGCCATGCAATGATATTACATCCTTAGAAGATTTCTGGGAAGATGAAAGATTTGTGAATGGCAGAGAAAGAGCCTTTAGAAGATTTAGTGTCTGGACTAAATCTGGAAATAGCAAGGAAGAAGAGAAGGAAGGAAGTGGGTCTGTGGGAAAGATCTGGCTTGAGAATTGAAGCCCATGGGGAGTGAGGAGAGAAACTTCTGTGAAGGAGGAAGGAGGTGGAGCTTTCAACCTGTTCCTGGACTTACTGCATAGAAAAGGTAGTTTGAACTTTTAGAGGCCGAGTGACTGAAGATGACACCAAGGACCACCACAGAGAAGCACACCAGTGGGGTAGAGTGGAAGACTCAGCAGACTGCAGTAGCTGGTACACTGTTCCAGTTCGGAGAGCCTTCAGGAGAAGGCAACTGGCTGTGAAGCATTTTGTAGAGAGAGCAACTAAGCAGGACTTGAAGGTGCTGCTGGCTCCACCTACTGGCTCCTAGCTGAGCTCAAGCCCACAGATGATGCATGGACTACTTAGGTTACGTGAGTCTGGTTCTAGCCTGCACTACAGTGGAAATAAGGGTTCAGGCTCCCTGGGACTGCCAGCTACCCTGATGCAGAGCTGCTGCTGGCTTGCTGGGATTGGCTGATGTGGGTCTGGACTGTTGGCCCATGCTGGCTACCACTGGCAGCAGAGACACACCTTGACATAGACATTTTATTTTCTCTTAAGCTCCTTTTCACGCTTTTTTAATTTTCTTTCTCTATTGTTTGTTTGGTTATTCTTCCTTTACATGCCTATGAACACAGTTTGTAGTCTTCTGTTTTTCTTGTCCTGTTCTTTTCTTTTTTATTTCTTCCTTCTCTCTTTTCCTCCTGTTTTCTACACATTTCTCAAAGTTTTCATGACCCTCCTTCATCTTCCAGCCTTTCTTGCAATCTCTTCCTCTTCTATTTCTTTCTTTTCCCCTTAACCCCCTTTAAACTTTCTCCTGAGGGTAAAATTGCCATTTTGAGGGCTAATTTAATGTATATAATTTTCTAGTTTGTGTTAAATTTTGTTATATAATCACAAATCTAGTTCATATGGTTAAAGGTTGCAAATGAATAGTTATCTCTGTTTGTCATTTTCTAGGCTGTGTTTGTTGCTATTGTCATCACTGATGGTACTTCATCCAAGTGCATAATTATTCTAACCAGTTGTTTCTCCTAGTATTCCAAGACTGAAATTGCCTAAGGGTCATAAACAATATTATATTGCAGTACTAAAGAATCCGGAGCTGGGCCAAGCAGGCAGCAACTTCTGATCCCTAACTGAAGAGTTAGGATCTTGCAATGGACTCAAAAGCCAGCTACACCTGGAAGACACCTCAGAGAAGTAACTATTTCCTAAAGGCTTTAAGTAACAGCCATAAAGCTGGTATGGGAAATTAACAGGCATCAACTCAGGAAATAAAATAAAAAATACACACAGTCAAAGCAAAAATGAGTAGACACTTAAACAAGTGTCAGATGTCCAGCTTGCCAAAGACAAACCTCAGATGTCCAGCCTCAGATGTCCAGCTTGCCAAAGACAAACCCAGGGGGCAATGAAATGGAACAATCTAAAAGCCACTCAGGTGGAATCTCTAGAGTGTCAAGAGTGAAAGTAACAAAGCAAATGAATAAAGGTATAGAAAGAGTCAAACCAGAATTAATTTCTTAGATAACTACAGAGATGATGATCATAATACAAAACACATGCTTAGTGACTCTAGAGCAGATACAGATAAAAAAAAATTAACAATCTTAAGAAAATGATGGTATGGCCAGGGAGATGGCTCAGTGGAATAAGTGCTTCCCTGGCAAGCTCAAGGGCCTGAGTTCAGTCCCCGGTTCTAAAGAAAGAAAGAAAGAAAGAAAGAAAGAAAGAAAGAAAGAAAGAAAGAAAGAAAGAAAGAAAGAAAGAAAGAAAGAAGGAAGGAAGGAAGGAAGGAAGGAAGGAAGGAAGGAAGGAAGGAAGGAAGGAAGGAAAGAAAGAAAGAAAGAAAGGAAGAAAGAAAGAAAGAAAGAAAG
>PVKA01035740.1:0-22400 GCA_004027165.1 Ctenomys sociabilis
TTCATACATATAGCATGTATATATGTATGATACTTTATCTTATTATATTATCTTTTATATTTATTGTGTTATATATGATAATATATATTAATATCTCTGCTAATTTTATTTTTGTCCTCTGAATAACTGAACTGAGTGAGAATCAAATTCAAATTGCTTAATTTGTTTTAGGGTTATCTACAAAGACTAAAACTAGATAGTTGAACTTCTTTAGTCTTTTAAAATAAGCACTGGGAATGGAACTCCTAGACTTTTCAAATCAGCACCTTAGCGTGCTCAGTTAGGGTTGGTAGGAGTAACCAATACAGGCAGCTGTCTGCTCTCTGGGAGCTTCATGTGCTCTATAGTCTATTACAGCTTGTTCTTCCAGCAATCCCAAAGATTAGATGTGCTTGTCCTTGCGTTATGTCAGAGTCTCAGCTTTAGGAGGTAAGACAGCTTATTCAAGTGCAACCAGAACATTAGACACAGGGCAGGAATTTGAAATGCCTAGAAATTTAACTAGATATAAATAAATTCTCTCTCTCTCTCTTATCCAGAAATAGGCCAAAAATATTTAACTGCAGAAATCTTACCCAAATTCAGACTTTTAAGTCTATCAATGTATTGTAATGATAATATGAGGACATGTGAGGTTGAATCTATCCTTAGGAAAATAATTACATAATAATTTACAGTATCACAGGCAGACATGATGACTTACCTAATAGTTTCATGATGTTTACTTTTTATTGTCAGACTATGTTCAATTTTTGCTACATTTATGATACTTTCTTTTTTCCCTGATGATATTTAATGTTTATTTCTCTTTTTTTTTTCTTTTCTTTCCTTTTTTTTTTTTTGTAGTACCAGGGATTGAACTCACGAACTTGCTCTTGTCAGGCAGACATTTATTGTATTGAGCTATCTCTCTGGCCCTTAATGTTTGTTTATTTATCTATTTATTTATCTATTTATTTATTTTTGTGTTTTAGGGAGGGGTATACAGGGTGTTCAGGGTCTCACTACTAGATATTACTTGTAGTGATCCTGTTTATAGCCTCCCAAGAGCTGGGATCATAGGAATGTGTCACCACGCCCAATCCCAATTGCCATTTAGGCCCTACAATTGAACTCTGGCCCCTGTGTATGCTTGAACTCACTTTAATCTGCTGAGCTATTTGGCCGGCTCCCTACTGTTTATTTCTAATAAAATTATAATTTTATGCTTCTCTTTTCTTTTTCAGGCAATTCCAGGTATTTCAGAGAAGGAAAAGGCTGGTAAGATAACATTTTCTTTTCTCTCACACCAATTTAAGAACAAAATTCTATCTTAAAGTAGACATTTCATTGAATATCTGAATGGAATAAATGCCTGAAAAAGTGATAGTGTTGAATCCTAAAAAAGAAAAATCTTTGCACTACTGTACTCAAAGTATTCCATATATATGTAAATATATATATATATATATATATGGAATATATAGAGCGATAGACAGATATAGATATATAGTTTTCTAAGATAACAGAATGTAGTACTGGTATAACACTTCAATAGTTCTTGTAAGTTTACAGCTCGCTGTAGCTACCATTTATTTTTTTCCTAAGGAACAGAATTTCACATTGAGCCATGTGATAAGGAACAGTTTATGGAGACTGTTGTTGACATAGATTGAGATTTCCTTTTGGATCTCAAGTAACTTCTTCATAGAAAAAATGCATTGAAATAGCGTTTAAAGCTTATACGGTATTATCTAAAATACAGGTACAAAGCAAAATGAATAGCACTACTGGAGAAAGAATTATTTTTCCATGCTTCGATTATATGTAAAAGTATTATTAAAAATAAGGACTAATAAAAATGTGGAAATATGAAAACTAGACTTTTGCTTTTGACCATCTTTCTCAACACTGTCTTATTGTTATCTGTAATGAAAACAAAGATTTTAAAAAGTAGACCCTAGGAGCGGCACACACTCACAGCACGTCAGCTGAGAGCCGCTAGCGATCGTAAGTGCTGTATGCAGGATTTGCAGTGTTAGCTGTGAGAGGATGTCAGGATTTTAAGCGCCGTATACGAAAGCACTAGAGTTCTTGCAATGTGACTTTTAGGGAAGATGGTCATCTTCCTTTAGAGGTCTGTTGTTCCTGCTCGATAGCCATCACACAGGCGTTTTCATAGTTTGCTACCCCTGTGAGATAACTTCTCCATGTTGATCATGTCTAATTTCTTCACTCTATAATAATGTTGAAAATAGGAGAAAAATATTGAACTTCTCTACTATTCTACTCTACAATGTGCTAATATTATATGAATTGATTACAGGTATTAACGAATTTAATTACAGTTCCAAAGCTCTGATACCTTTAAACAGATTTTGCCGACTATCTAGTTAAAACAAATACTAAACGGTTAAGTGAGCAGATACATTATAATGAGAAAGAGCCTCAGCTAAATTTCAGCTGTATCTTGGTTTGTGATATTCTCTGTAATTCCCCAGATGATCTGAAATTTACACGAAGTATGTAATAGAGCAACTCTGTCCCCTTATTTCAGAATATCAGCAAATTCTTTCATACCCCAAGGAGAAAATTTGGATATGAATTACTGACTGGTGGGGAGGAGGAAGAAGGAATGGAAATGTTGTCTGAGAAGATACAGAAAGAAAAAAAGCACTTTCTCTCTTCTGTTTCAGTGGCCTCAATTTGAGAAGGAGAGGTGCTTTATTTTATAAGCTTCTCAAATATTCTAAAACTATCATTTCAACAAAGAACTAATTGAACAGAGAGCATAAATATAATGCAATCACAGGTTCTTATCAAAATCCAGCACATGTTCCTTCTCACCACTAATGAGAATTAGCCATCCTTTTTATCTAACAGTTTTTTAGGTCACTTCTTTTCTGGTGAGCACTAATTACAGGAGTCGTTAGAGCTGAGCAAGGGGGCAGTGGTAATGGTGCGTACCTCAACTCAGTGCTGAAAGACGGGTGACGACTCTGAGGCAGGAGTGAAAGGCAAAATCTGATACAGGACAATAAACAGCAGCAGCAAAAATCCAATCCAGTTGGACTGAAATCCAGAGTCTAGAACAGGGGAGCGGGGCAACTGGTCCATGCTTGGAAGGTGGCACTGGCTCCACCCCAAACCTGCCATCCACACCATCCTGGGAAAGGGCAGGGCTGAGAAGAAAAGCAAGTGGCCTCCTCAGAGACAATCTGGATGATTAAATAATCTCTTAGTCAAGCTATATCCCAATGGGTAAAGCAAAGTTGGACAATTCCAACTAAGGGAATCAACAGAATGGTGTAAAATTTCATAGTCATACACTAGCAACCCCTGTGCTCAGAGCTTGCAGGTGGCAAGACTCTCGGAGAAGGAAATTTCCTCCAACATAGACAATTCTAAAAGTAATAATCACAATAATAAACCGCTCATTTCTCTTACATAGAATGGGATGATACTACGTGGAGCAGCATTTCAGTGCCCTACCCATCATGGGCCATGTCTTCCCGTGGAGGGAGGGGCCCCGTGAAGAAGGGTGGACCTCAGTTCTTGGAGAAAATCAGAAAACAACTGACAGTGCTTCTTCCAGAAACTGGAACAGAGGGACAGTGTCCTCTTGTGGTTTCTGTGGGTGGAGATGAAACAAATAACAAAATCAGAATGCAGAATGGCATCTGTCAGGCAAGAGAAACCCGTGAAGGGAAGACACACAGCAGTGCGCAGTCAGTATTTTCCAAACTGACCAAGATAATTGGATCCAGGGAGATCTGCAAGTTAGGAGAGAGCAAAGTTCCCAAGGCTTTTGTTGGCAGTTATCTCCCTGGAGGAAACCACCTAGCTGATTAAAACCAGCAACCCCAGTGAAGGGGTACGGGGAGGAACTGCCTTACTGCTATAAGAACTGTGTGAAGCGTTTTGCTTTTATTTCTATGCTTATTTCGGCAAATGTGGTTAGTTTGGTAAGTGTAGTGTTTCTGCCTTGCCAGTTCATTAAATTTGGGCTATTTCTTTTCCTTCTCATCATTTCTGGGTGTTTTAATTACCTATTCTCTATTTTTACTGTTCTTATTCTTCTTTCTTTTGGCCCTTCTTTATTAGTGTAGTATGGTTATAATACCTTAAGGTTCAAGGGTTTCGTGTTTGACCTACTCTGTCTCTCTTCCCTTTTATTCTTCAAATCCCTCCTCCCCTTACTTTTAGAAATTTCCTAACCCTCACGATCTCATATTTTTGCTTTGCCCAATCTCCATCTGTGCAGTGCCATGAACTCAAGATAAGACTATTAAAGTGTATTAGAGAATATAAATTAACCAGTTCTATAAATGGAGCAACACCATTTAAAGATATATGTAGCTAACTCTTAATAAAACGGGCCCTAGAGGAACTGTACAAAACTACCAACAAACACCTTCACAATTGCTTCCAGTCTCACAGTCTCCCTCAAACCCTGAATACATCCATCCATTTCCACGCACCCTCTCAACCACACAAATACTCTTTCAAATGCCCTCCACAACAGTCCCTTATCCCAGCTATAAATAACTTTAACAGAAACCAACTTCCTGTTTTCATTTTTCCTGTTGACATAGCTGTTATCTTCCTCTCTTCCAATTGGTACATCCCTTTCTCTTTCCACTTCCTTTCTATATTCCCATAGATTATACAGCTCTGTACAGTGTAGTCTGTAAGGGGTATTGAAAAAAGGCTAAGTTATCAAAATGAATTTTAATGTCTGTGATTAATGTGTACTGGGTTCTATTGACATTGTTTTAAACAACAGAAAGATTCTTCTTATATCAAAGTGACAGTGTCCACCCTAATTGCTGTAAATTACAGGGGTGAAAATAGCCTTAGACAAATAAAGTGATGAAGAGGCAAGTTCTAACTAAAGATGTCTTCATATCAACCAATCCCTCCACACTCTACCCGATGGACACTCCTAGCACTTCCAGAACCCACACACCTCAGCACCAAGAATGGGGTTTGAAATGTAGATAGATAGATAGATAGATAGATAGATAGATAGATAGATAGATAGATAGATAGATAGATCTATTCCCAGGTCTCCGAACACTCCCCAAACAGATTCAAAAGGCAGCAATGGAGAGGAAAGCAAATACTATACCAATTAGTGGAATGGTACAAAATGATAATAAATGGGAAAAGAAATTTGAGATTCCAAACATAATGACAATAACACATGAAGTTATCAATCTGAATAAAGAATAAAGAGATAAAAAATAAAAGTTTACCAAAATTGTCCAAAATATGAATGACAAATTTACCAAAGGCATAGACTACACAAAAAAAAATTTTCAGAAAGAAATATTGGAGGTGAAAAATTATATAAAACATAAAAATTCAGATATGATGTGAAGACAGTGTTTCCAACATTGGAGGTAAAATGTAAAATCATGAAAAATTACCCAGAGAAGCCTTGAAAGCAATAAAAGAACAAGAAAATTCATCCAAAGCTACTAGATGATGCTAGGAAAAATATCCTAAGGCTACTTAGAGCTAAAGAGAATTTAGAAGACAGGACTCATGGAACAAAATATTTTTTTACAGATTGTGATAGAAATCATAATAGAAAAATGAGGAAAAGCTTCAACATACAAGTAAACAGGACTTACAGAACACTAACCACAATGGAAAAACAGGTTCTCCACAGCACATCAAGCCAAAATTCTAGAAGTCCACCAAAGAGACAGACTTTTCAAAGCTCCTGGGACAAAGAAAACAAGTATGTAAAGGTTTATAGAAGAATTCTACACACAAATTTAAAGGCCAGGAAATTTGGAGTATAGAATTTCAAGTCTGAGAAGCAGACAATTTTTAACCCAGACTAATATTTCCTGAAAAACTGTCAAACTGTCTTTCAATGTTGTTAGAGAAATGATGAAATTCCACAACAACAAAAACAGCTTAAGAACTACATTAGCATCAAATCAGTGCTCAAAAAAAAAAAAAAAAATCCTAGTGTACTCTAGGATTAGACAGATACAACAAAACCAACAGTTCTTATGCCAATAAAATAAAATGAATACATCAAGCAAGGAAAGTAGGCAAACAAAAAATGAAATAAAAAACAAAAATTTCATTACCGGGGAGAAGAGATGTGAAAGAATAAGTAAGTACTTTTTAGTAACAACTCAATGCATGTGGCTTGGATTCCCCACTTCACTGACTGACAAGCTTATCAAAAAAAACAGAATCCAACAGTCTGTTGCATTCAAGAATTTATCTCATCCAAAAAGAAAATTCTAGACTAAGTATAAATGGAGGGGAAACAGCATTTCATGCTTTAGAATCCTGAAAGCAAAAGGAAGAACCAGTCTTATTCTCAGACTGAAGCTAAAACTGATCAGAAGTGCCCAGGAAAAGCAGTATACAGTAGTCACTTGCTATTTCACTGTTCAACTTTCGCAGACTCACTGTTTCATGAGTTTTCGAAAAATATTAATCTAACTTATTTATTGTGGATTTTTCACTATATCGTGGAATTTTGCAATACCGTACAGTATACACACATTGCTAAAATTACACAGGTTTACATGTTTAGAAAATGGCTAAGAACATCGGAAGTGTTTATAAAAGCATGAGAGAGATTTGTAAGAGTGTGGGAAGGGCTTATAAAGCTGTAAATTATATATAAGTACTAAAATAAATATAACAGCATTACTTTCCTGATTATCACTCATCTCAGGAGTATCTGGCACATAACCTCTACAATAAGTGAGAGACCACTGTATATCAATAAAATAAACAATCCATTAAGAAGAGATAACAATTATAAATATAACACTCACCAAATATTGGAGCACCTAATTTCATAAAACAAATATTGTTGGACATAAATGATCAAACAAACAGTATAATCATAGTGAATGACCTTAATACATTTGCTTTCATAAAGACACACATCAACTAAACAAAAAAATCAACAAAGAAATATGAGAACTGAGTCACATTCTCAAACAAATGGATTTAATAGATAACTAGAGAACACGCAATCCTCCTACAATAGAATGCACTTCCTTTTAGGAGCACACAGTGTTCACCAAAATAGACCACATATTCATTCACAGAACTGTTGTAGGTAAATACAAAAGAATTAAAATTAAAATCACCCTATATCTCCTGTTGGTTCATTGTGCGTTAAAGCTAGAAATCAAGCAAGCAAAGAACCACATAAAATTTGTAAAAATATACTCCTGCACACTCAATGGATCACAGGAAAAATCAAGGAAAAACACACAATTTCTAGAATCAAATAGCAATGCCACCACAACACACCAGAGCCAATGGGACAAAACAAAAGCAACCCTAAGTGGGAAGTTGAGTTCAAAAACACAGTAAGCTCAAATAAATAATCTAATGATAGACCTCAAGATATTTGTGATTCATTATTAAATGCAAAACAAAAAGGTCCAAAACCAGACCTATTTCAATACCTGTTTTCAACCACAAAGATCAAGTGGAAATTAATAAAATTGAAACTGAAAAACAATATGAAAAATCAACAAATTGAAGAGTTGGTTCTTAAAATAATAAACAAAATAGATTAAACCCTTATTCAAACTTACAGAAAGGAGAGAAAAGGTTCACATCAGTGTAATTAGAAATAAAAAAGATGAAATCACAATAAACACTATAGAAATGAGGAAGATCATTAGTAAATACTATGAAAAAGTGTACTTCAAAAAATTGGAAAATGTTCAGGAAATAGATTTATTCCTAGATACATACAAATTACCAAAACTGAGCAAAACATACAGAAAAACTCTGAACAATCCCATAATGAGCAACTAAATTGAAGCTGTAATAAAAATCTCATCAGGCCGACAAAATAACTCAGCTAACTAAAGTGCCTGCAAGCAGGTGCAGGAGCCAGGGGTTCAATCCCCAGGCCTGCCATGCTGGCCCTGTCCCTGGAGTACACTGAGATGGCAATTGAGACTGGGCATGGTGGCAAGTACCTGTAATCCCAACTCTTGGGAGGCTGTAAGCAGGAGAATCACTACAAGTCTGATCTAGTAATGAGACACTGAGCACCCTATAGACCCTTCCCTAAAATACAAAAATAAAAACTAAATAAATAGATAAAAATAAAAATCTCATCAATTAAGAAAAGCCCCAGCCGGGCGTGGTGGCGCATGCCTGTAATCCCAGCACTTGGGAGGCTGAGGCAGGAGGATTGTTGTGAGTTCGAGACCAGCCTGAGCTACAAAGTGAGCTTAAAGCCAGCCTGAACTGCATAGCGAGACCCTGTCTCAAAAAGACTCAAAAAGACAAAAAAAAAAAAAGAAAAAGAAAAGAAAAGCCCCAGTGAACTGTACAAAACCTTCAAGGAGAATATAATGTCAACATTCTTCAAACTCTTTAATAAAATTGAAAAGGGAAGGAAATAGAAGGCAGCATCGCTCTGATTCCAAAACCAAAGACCACATTGAAAAGAAGTACCATAAGCCAATCTCCCTACTCAGCATTGATTCAGACTCCTCAGTAAGACACTGGGAAATAGAATGCAACAGCTCATTGCAAAGGTTATATGCCACAACCAAGTAGACTTCACTTGAGAAGTGCAAGGGTATTTCAACATATCGAATCAATAAATGTAATAGACCATGTAAACAGAAGAAAGGAGATCATATCTATAGAAGCAGTAAAAGCTTTTTCCAAATCGTAGAATCTGTTCATGGTAAAAAAAAAAAAAAAAAAAAAAAAAAAAAAAAAAAAAAAAAAAAAAAAAAAAAAAAAAAAAAAAAAAAAAAAAAAAAAAAAAAACCTAAGGAAATATGTATAGAAGGAATATATTTCAATCAGATACAAGCCATTTATGACAAGGCAAGTGCCAACATTATATTAACAGGGAGAAACTGAAAGCTTTCCCTCTAAAATCAAGAACAAGATAAGCACATCCACTATCACCATTCATTTTCAGGACAGTACTTGAAACATTAGCCAGAGCAATTAGGTGAGAGAAAGAGATAAAATAAAAATATATAGGAAAAGGAATCAAGTTACCACTGCTTGTAGATGACATGATCCTTTATACAGAAGAGACAAAAGCCTTCTGGAATTGAAAACAATATTCAGCAGTGTAACAAGACACAAAATCAAAATGCAAGAATCAAGTGCATTCCTATATACCAATATTTTCTTCCTGAGATAGAAATTGGGAAAATAATATCAAATCAATAGTGTTAAGAGCAATTAAATACTTGGAATTAACCTAATCAAGGAAGGAAAAGACATCAACAATGAAAATTATAGGGCCAGCCTGATGGCTCAGTGGACTAAAGCACATGCTTAGGCAGAGCACAGCAGCCAGGTCCAGTCCCCAGTGTGCTGTGCTGGCCCGTGCTGGCCCTGCTCACAGGGTGCACTGAGATGCAACTGAGATTGGGCATGGTGGCTTGCACCTGTAATCCCAGCACTTGGGAGGCTGAAAGCAGGAGAATCACTACAAGCCCAATCTATGTAGTGAGACCCTGTGGACTTTACACTGTCATAAATACAGGAAAAAAGAAAACTATAGAACTCTGAAAAAAAAAAAAAGATTGAAGACATTATCAGAAAATGGAAACATGTCCCCTGTTCCTAGATAAACAGAACTAATACAGTTAAAACTATAAACATAATTAACAAAATTTCAATCAAAATACCAAAAGCGTGGCTCACAGATCTAGAAAAAAAAAAAAAAAAACAGTCTTTAAATTCCAATGGTTCCAGCGGAACAAGAAAATAGCCAGAACAACAAAACCAATCCAGGGCAACAAAAGTAAAGCAGGAAACATCACAATCCCATGCTGCAAGTTATACTACAAAACTACAGTGAAAAAAAACAGTGTGACATAGGCACAGAAAAAATGTGTATAAATAGAAAAGAATAGAGGACATAGAGACAGCCTCAGTCATACTCATCACTTGATCTTTGACAGATGGGTCAAAAACATGTGCTGGAGAAAATATAACCTGTAGCAATGCTGGAAAACCTGGTTATATACATTTAGAAGATTGAAGTTAGACATGCAATGAACTAAAATCAAAATTGATCAAATATCCAAATATTAAAACAAAAGCACTTAAGCTGTTGGAAGATAAAATAGCTAAAACACCTGAAATCATAGGCATAGTATTAAGTTTCTGAACACAACTCCAACTGCACAAGAAACAATAGCAAGAGTCAGCAAACATAACTATATCAAATTAACAATCTTCTCCATACCAAAGGAAACAACTAACAGTAAAGAAACATCCTGCAGAATGCAAAGGAACCAGGAATGTAGCTCAGTGTCATAAGAACCTGCCTGGCAAGCACAGGGTTGGGAGTTCAATGCCAGAGAGGAAGAGGAAGAAAATGAAGGGAAAGAGAAGAGGAAGAGGAAGAAGAAGGAGGAGGAGGAGGAGGAAATGAGTTTTGCTATCTACATTTCAGAGATTTCATATGTGGAATATATAAAAACTTAAAATTTAAATCACACAAAATAAAAGGCCCAAGCAAAAATGGGCAATTGAATTGAAAAATAATTAATCTCACAAGAAATACAAATGTCTAATAAATACATGAGAAAATGGTCAATAATTGAAGAAATGTGAATAAAAACACACTAGATTTCATTTTACACCAAAATGACTGGCAATTGTTAAGAAATCACATAATGATAAATGCTGAGAAGACTGTGCTGAGAAAGGAGTCCTCCTAAATTGCTGGTGGGTATGTAAACTAGGACAACTATTGTGAAAGTCATATATATATATTACTCAAAAAACTAAAAGTAGAAATTCCATTTTACTGAGCAATTTCACTGGTAGGCATCTTTCTGAAAGAATGAATAACATCGTCTTGCAGCAATACATGCATAGGATGTTTACAATAGCATGATTCATAAAACCATAGCTAGGTCTTAGAAGAGCCGTACATGGCCCTCAACAGATGAATGAATATTAGAATACTACTTGACTGTAAATAAGGATAACTTTGAGTCAGTGGTAGGAAAACAGATGCAACCTGAAAGTATAATGTTAAGTAAAGTAGGTCAGATGCATAAACTTAAATGCCACATGATTTCTCTAACATGAAAAATCCAAAGTGTAAAAAGAAAAAAAAAAAGAAAGAAAAGCAAAATAAAAGACAGATAAAAGAAAGTAGGGAGATAGATCTTCTACAAGTGGAAAGGGGACCAAGAGCTAGAGTAGATGAGGCAGAGGAATGGAGGGGTGTAGAAAGAACTAAGATGTGCTGTGTACATCCACCAACTACCCACAGTGAATGTAATTATTATATGCCAGATAGAAGAACTAAAACATGGAAATGAAAATGGGGAATGTGATCTAAAGATTGAAGGAGGGACAAGGGAGGGGAAGGCAAGGGGGATACAGAGAATTAAAATATATTAAGTAAATACTTAGCTAGGTAACTACCTACTTCCTAAGATAACTGTTAACATTATATACTACAAATATGGGCTAATATAAAAAAATAATTTAAAAGAGCTGTTAGATTTAACTTAGAGAAGCTCCAAGATATCTGTAAAGAATAGAATTCACTGATCAGACAGAATGACCTGCCCCAATCCCAGACACGTGGAACTTACTTGAAGACAAACTGGCTTTTCCAGCATGTTAAAATATTGGCGTGATTGAAATTTTGTACTTGGCCTTAGCCAAAAGCCTGAGAAGCAATAATGATCAGAATTTTGACAGATTCTCAAGAAGGTGCTAAGCTAAAGAGAAAATATAGGGGTTTTTGGTAACATAAATATAAAAAAGAAATCATTTCTATGAAAGTGAGTAAATGTACTTGTCAGGATAAATGCTTTCAGTTTTTTTTTTTTAAATAGTGGTGAAGTTGGACAATTCAAAAGAGAATATAATTTATTTAAAACTTGCAAGGATTATAACAGTCTATGCATTTTAATTCTTATACTTCTAAGCTTTCTCATGCTCTATTTAAAAATATTAAAAATATTGTCAGTGTTTTGTATACAAATGCAAATCTCTTTAGTCCTAGCTCTGTGATCCTGATTTTAAGCTTCCACTGGACAAAGGAAGAGCCATGGAGGCAGAAGATTCAGACTTCGGGGGTAACTGAGCTCTTAAATAGGATTAAGTTTTATTTCCACCCCTAAAGCTTGTCATTTTTTTTCTGTGTTGCCAAATGAATGCAACCTATTGTTCCTTTTTAAGAAAGTCTATTTTGGTCCGTGTGACCCCTCATCCAAGCCAACTGGAACCAACTCCACTAGGCTTTGTGCAGTCCTAAAGAGAACTGCTTTGGGTGCATTGCATTCATCACTCTTGCACTGTACTTGTGTAGTTGCTTCTGTGTGGGCTTCTGGGCAGCCGTCCTCTGCTCTGATCCATGTTACTGTGTTGACCCAGCCCAGGATCTAGTTTCCTGCGTCTTCTACCACATGAGGATAGAATACTCTAAGGGGAAACGCTTTGGAAGCGGCTTGGTGCGGATGCACTTGTTCCATAAATATTCACTGAACAGCAACATATCCTAGGAATCATGTGAGATCGAGGGAGAAATTACAAATGAGATAGTGCCTCAGTCCCAAAGGAACTCAAGCTGTAGTTGAGGAATGTTGCATTATTCAGCCTTCTTCTTGTCTAGTAACAGTTTCTGAGTCCATCTTATTCAAAAGCTTCCCAAGAAAAATAATCATAATAAATTATTGGCTCTCTGTATAAGAATATACATTCTTAGGATCTGGAGTAATGTCTGAACCATTTTTTTCAATAATTAGACAAAGTCACACAAGTGTCAATGTATGCATAACTGCATCCAAAAAATGATGTTTTCATCTAACCTTCATTAGCCCCCAGAGTCTGTGTGTCCTTCAAGAGTGGGCCAATTTTATTGGTATGTTCTCCAGAACATTAGCTACTGCCTTGTCTGGCCTCCCACAAGTTACTTAACTTCCTGTTCCCCACCTCAGATACATCATAAATACCCTGCCATGCTGTTGTTTAAGCAACAAAAGTTGACTCACAATAGGCTCAAAACAGAGAGGAATGCTTTTTTTTTTCTTGCTCATTTTTTAACCATTGATTAGTTGTGCACATAATCAATTTATGTAAAGTTAGTGTCAAACAGACAGTAGCTTTTTCCTCTGCTGTCTAGATGTGTGGGAAGAGTCCTTACATACTTGGCGAAACAAGTGACAGTTGAGTGCCTGTCTCCCCAAATCTTCTTAGGTTATTTGGTTGGCTAGAAAATTTTAATCAAGATAATGATAAAGGAGGAGCTGGTCATACTTTAACCCCTCATTAGAAGCCTTATTTTTGTGAGGCTAAAATTCTCTCTTGTGAAGAGAGTCTTCAGTTTCAGCCAAAGATTAGCCTTCAAAAATGAATACTCTGTGTCCCACTTACTATGAGTCCTTTATCTCCTTTGATGCCCAGCCCCTTGGACAATTTAACCTGTTGGATCCCATTTACCCCAAAACCCATCTAAGCATCTAGATTATCCTGTTACTCCCACCATCCCTCAACTCTTGCACATGATGCCACCAATGTCACCTGCCCTTCACCTCTTATCTACTGCTCCTCTCATCACTTTCTCTCAGTGCTCCACTGTCCACTGGACTTTCACAGAAATATCCAGAACTTTTTCTCTGGTTTATTTTTTCATTACATCCATTTGCTCTCTAAACTGTCACCAGAGTTATCCTGGAAGAATAGAACCTAATCACACCACTTGCCACTTTATTTTCTCTGTCTCCATATTGTCTACAGGATAAAATTAAACTTTTATCCTGCTTAACATGTCTGTCCATTTGTAGTCTAGTTGCATTATATTTCACTGTAATATAATGAAATATATTACACCTTGCACCTCTCAGATCCATCCACTGCCTTACTTCCCCTGACCAGTGTGGGCTAAACTGGCAGGCTTCCTTCTGTCTATCTTCTCCAGTCAGCCATAAAGAAACTCCAGGCAGATTCTGACTGAGGTGTCTGGTCAGCAAGCTTCCATAGCTCATTCCCTGTTTTTCCACACAGTCAGTTCTATGGGATCTGACAGTCATGTTCTCATCTTATCTTGTGATTTCCTTGCACTTTTATAAATAATCCAGTTGGTAAACGTGCCTCAGTGTATACAGTATTCCATTTATTTCTCATTGGGAAACTTCACTCATGCACACACTGCTATTTTCTCTTCTTGCATTTATTTTGTTCCATTGGTAGGTACAACCACAGTCATCATATACGAAACAGTGGAACCCCTTCCTCCTCTTTCTACTTCCTCAATCAATGGAATACACCTGTTCTTTAAAAAAAAGATTATAGGCAAAAAAGAATGACAGTGAATTCATAAAAATGTTCTTATTGTGTTTTACCACCTTCATTGAAAATAATAATTCTGTGGGGCAGAAATATATCAACCCAGAAATATATCAACGCAGAATACATTCTCTATTGAATAGAAATGTATAACTTAGAAAATTAGTTACTGTGTTGTAGAAACTACAAGATTCTCTGGATGTATTTGAAAAGCAGTAATATGAAGTAATGTGAAATCACTTATTTTAAACTTAAATCAGAGACTGCCCATGGAGCACTATTATTAGGGAAAAGCTACACGTTTCTCTTCTCTGTCTTAAGAATTCCATTTGTTTTATTAGATCTAGCAATCTTATCATCTCCATAATGAATTATTTCTAAAGCAAATTTAATCATTAATTTTTCTGTGCTCCAAAACATACTGTATTTTCTGCTTCAGTTTTGTTAATTTTTAAGGAACTCTTTTCTCAAGGTTCAGTTTTTATTGATCAGAAATAAGTCTTTTTTGTGCCCTCCCATGAAAATAGCTAGTAGTACCTAGGAGACATGTATTATTGAGTAAACTATAATTACAAAGATACTTTTGTTCTAATATTATTAATCTTGGTTTTCTTGAGTTTTTGAACTTTTTTTCATTATTTTATTATATAGTTTTTAAAAGAGAGTACAAATTAGAAGTAAAACAGAATTACAAGCTATACAGATTTACACTTAACAAAGTAATATGAATTTTATAGTATTTGTTATAATATGTAGTGTTGTCTTCCAACCAGTTATTCATATTACCACTTATTGGAATGTAAAATTGGAAGAAAGAAATGAGTAAGAAATTAAGAAGAGAAAAAGTACAAACAATTGAAAAAAGAGGCAAAACAAAACATCAGCTGCTTCTTCCCATAAGCCAGCATAAATGCACAGCACAATTTTACAAAGCATCCTGCTTACAAACATAGATATATCTCTTTCTCCCACTCCCTCTCTGTCCTTCTCCTAAATTCAGTAACTCTTTCTTTTAGAATGAGCTTATTCCATTTTACCAGTGTCTATTACACCCTTCAGATTCCATTTTTCTCTTTCAGGTTCTCCCACCAAGGAGACACTACAATGTTTGCACACGTGGGTCTGATTTATTTCACTTCAGAGTATGTTCCCTAATTGCATCCACCTGCCAACAAATGACTCAAATTTATCCTGTTTTATACCTGAATAATACTTCATTGTGTAAAAATACCACATCTTCCTCACTCATTCTTCAGTTGATGAACTGTAACAAGTTTAGCTGTAACAAATTGCACTGCTATAAACATGGGTACACATATATTGCTGTGGTATGAGGTTTTCAGTTGTTCTGGAAAAATACCCACGAGAACAATAGCTGGCTTAAATGGTAATTCCAATCCTAGCATTTGAAGGAATCTCCACAGTGATTTCCATAGTGGTTATACCAATCTGCATTCCCAGCAACAGTACAAAAGAGTTCATTTTTCTCCACAGCCTCTCCAGCATTTGTTATTGGCTGACTTCTTGATGTTAGCCATTGTTTCTGGGATGGGATGAAATGTCAGGGTTGTTTTAATTGGCATTTCTTGAATGACCAATGATGTTGAACGTTTTTTCATATATTTACTTGCCATTTGTATTTCTTCTGAGAAGTGTCTATTCACCTCAGATGCCCATTTTTGAATTAGCTCTTTCAATTTGGGGGGCCTGATATTTTTTAATTCTTTGTGTGTTCCAGGTAGAAGGCATTTGTCTAAAGGACAGTCAACTACCATTTTTTGCCAGTTTGTGAATTTTCTTTGTAGTTGTTAGAGATTTGCTTTGAAGAGTGGAAACTTTTCAAAAAGATAAGATCCAGTTGTTTCTTTGAAGTATTTTCTATGTACTTTGGGTTTTGTTCATGAGTTCTCTACCTACCCCTATGTCTTTAAGATTTTAATCTACGTGCCTTTCACAGTAATATCCAAAAAAATGAAATACTTAGGAATCAGTCTCACAAAGAACATAAAAGATTTTTACAGTGAAAAGGAGATTGAAGAGGATTTGAGAAAATGGAAAAAATAGTCCATGCCGCTCGATAAGAAGAACCAACAGTGTGAAAATAGCCATACTCCCAAAATTGCTATACAGATTCAGTGCAATCCTGATTGAAATACCATTAGTGTACCTCACAGAGCTAGAGAAAAGTTTCCTTAGATTCATTTGGAGCCAGAAGAGACCCAGAATACCAAATATCCTGGAAACCAAAGGAAAGACAGGACATATCACAATCCCTAACCTGAAATTGTACTATAAAGCCACTGTGATGAAATCAGCATGGTACTGGCATAGAGACAGCCCTGAGGATCTGTGGAACAGATTAGGAGATGCAGACACAGCTGCAAACACACTCCTCCACTCGTCTTTGATAAAGGGGCCAAACAGCCTCACTGAAAGCTAGATGGCCTCTTTAATAAATGGTGCTGCAAAAACTGGCTTTCCACATGCTGAATGCTAAAACTAGACCCATGCCTATCACCATGCAGAAAGCTATAGTCAAAATGGATCAAAGATTGATCAATAGATATTATTGATTTTGAGTGAATATAGTTCTAAAACTTTTTATTTAACCTTCTTTTTTCCTCCTTCCATTAGTCTACTACCCTCCAGAACTGCCAAGTGTTTCAAGGAGGTAATTAATTAATGGTGCAATTTAGGGAACTATTCAATACAAATATATAATGGGTACCATTGAAAAAAAACTACTGAGAATCTGATGTCAGTTTTTTTCCTGTATCCATTTTTCTTAGAATATTTGTTCTCCTGCCTTGAGGTTATTCAGTTGGCTAGAAAATTTTAAAATCAAGATAATGAATAATTATTGCCAGAGACGTTTGTGAAAGATATCATCCAGAAGCACATAAGAGAGTCATAGTTCCTCTGTACTTTATGTGGTGGCTTGCACTACAGAAAACAGAGACCAAACACTTGTTTGTGACAAATGTGGGACAGTAAAAGCCAGGATTTCCATAATTTCAACCCAGGCTCCTTGTAAGCATATTAAATAAGAAAGCCCAGACTTAGTATCTTTTGATATTAATTGCTTGAGCTGAACTTGATTACTGAGAAGAAAAATGTGAATGACTTGAGGACACGACCCAAGCTAAAAACTAAAATAGAAAGGTGCTTCCTATTTTTCCAGTGTGACCATCATTGCTTGGATTCATAGCAGTACCCGTGGGACCTACTTCACTCCCAGTTATGCACCAATATTTATTCAAAGAGATTTGGTTAAAAAATAGAAGTGTCCTGGATAACAGTTTCTTGACTAACTCTGCTTATGGTGTCTCCATTTTGGTATGGATCAGATCAGTTTTATTGCTGTCTCACAAACTCAGCATGAGCCCTGTGAAAGACGGACTTTGTTTCATTCAACTCTACATTCCCAGTGTGTAGCATTATTGGTTTTTCTTGATGTTTGGTAAGTCAATGAACAAGTAATACCTTTTCAAATAAAAAAGGTTTTGCTGTATGTACAAGATGCACTCAAAGACAAATGCAGACTGTTAATTCTAAGTCAAGTTCCTCTGACAATGGTAACCCCCCCCCACTGTGTTATAGAATTCAACAGGGCGTGAAGACTGTATTTCTCTGGCTGTGTTAGGGATTGGTCTACATTACAAGTTCTTTATTTCCTTTTCACTCTCAGAAATTGAGTTTCACTATTTTTATACTAACAGCTTATAAATGCTGTTTTTCATTTTTAAAGTAGTATTACATTCTCTACTTCCCTGCTTTGTTATGAGGAAGGAATTAAGGTATGCCCACACATTACCTCTCCAGTTCCCTGAAAGCTAATGTAACTTAATCTATGACAAATTGTGATTGACTAGGATCTTTGGAGGAAATACATTAGCTTTTAAGTATAAAAGGAGCTCATGAAAAATAAAAACAAGCTATTCTAAAGACCAAAGATCTTGAATTCAGAATATTTTAAGAAGATAATTTTCTAAATATTTCTTAGTTTTACCTTTTTGATTTATGGCTAAATAGATGAATAAATGTACTGTGTCACTGAAATCAAAAAAGCATATTCTCATTTATATTTCAAGCAAGATTAATATGTGACCATTTCAATTTCAATATTTAACAAGTTTCAATTCAAAAGTTGTATCATATGCTTGGAGCAGTCTTACCCAGGTTCTGTAGCTGAAAGTCATGGTTCACTATTGCCTTTCTTAGTTTTTAGTCTTTCCTAGGATGTACTTCTTCTCATGAATTATCTTCTTTATCAGACCCCGCATTCTATCTTTGCCATAGTATGGTATTTTGTACAGAGAAGGTGCTCAAAAATATTTCTGGAATAATCAACTTATTTAGCATCCAAACTAGTCATGCCCAGCACTGAGGTAAGCTTTAGTTTGTTAATGACCAGGACATTTCACAATATCTGTTGAGTTTGATATCTCTTCTTTCAGAATGTCTTCTAAACCTTGTTTCTTCCTGTATTATTCATTTGAAGGAATAGCTTTCGAAGGTTTGAAGGGATGGCTAAGAAATATCAGAGTGGGTAAATGAGACAGTTTTGCATGGTTTTTTTGTTTTGTTTTGTTTTGTTTTTTGTTTTTTTTTATGGCTCCAGGGATTGAACTCAGGCCCTTGTACTTGCCAGGTAAATGATTATTCTACTGAGCCATCTTCCTAGCCCCAACTTTGCATTTTAGTGTTTTAATTGCCTTTGACTTTTATGTGTAGAAGAATTGTGTTATTTTCAACAACCCTGAAGAAAGATAATATATGAACACATTCTTCTGTTTACTTTGAAATTTACTTTGAAATTTCATCCCGCCGGAATAGGAAATAACATATAATTCTGTGACATTACTACAATTTTCTTTTTTTCATTAATCCTGTGTTGATTGAAAACACTTTGATATTTTTTTCTATCGGCAAGAGTTTAAGGTCAATATCTTTTCCAAAGAAAGTCTATGGCTTTATTTTTTTTTTTATGGTTATTTATGTTGCAGAAAAAAGTACTATTTTGCTTGTTTGTCTGTCTGTAATTTATTTATGTGTTTGGTACAGGGTCTTATTACTAGCTTGGACTCCTGGTGATCCTCCTGTTTCCAACCTCCCAGCTCTGGGATTACAGGCATGCATCACCATGCCCAGGCTCAGTTGCTGGCTCAGCATGCCCGGGGGTGGAATGGCATACTGTATGGGGAATTACACCTCATCCCTTGCTCTTGCCTAAGCAGGCACTCAGTCCACTGAACTATCTCCCTGGCCTGAAAATACTATTTTGAAACGATAATGTGAAGGATTCTTAGACAATCATTAACAGCTATAATAAGTTAATCAATGTCCCCAAAATAAGCTGGTACTCATTTGCTGTTGTGTACATGTTGTGAAGAAAATAATCTGGGAACCATGTATAATGAGGTAGAAAAGATTGACTAGAGTTCCATACATATTTCTTAAACAAGTTGTGGGGTTTTTTGTTTTGTTTTTATAATTTTCCAGTATTGAGCAACCCCAGAAAACATCCCTCAATTGCTAATATAAAATTTTTCTTAATATAACTGTTAAATCCATTCATTCTGATGGCCTTAAACAATTACGTTAATGGAGGACAGCAGCATGACTCAGTCTCCCTACCTCTTTAATAAGTCCATGGTCTTTTCAGAGATGTTTATTGTTTCCTCCACACCATGCTGTAGTTTTCTGAAAAGTATTTTCCCTGAACCTCTATAATACCAGCCTCCAAACAAATAGTTGAGCTGATGTGTGTCAAATGAATGACAGGACATTAACAGCAAGAATTTACTCGGTGCCTGTACTTTTCCACGCACTTTAAATATATAAACTCATGTAATCTTTAGTAGCCTCAAGAGACAGGTATTCTGTTATATATTACATTATAAAGACAAGGACTCTGAGATTTCCTGAGATACCCAGAGTCACACTGCAGCCAAGATAGGAGGCAAGCACCACCGCCAGCTGGAGTGCATGTTCATAGCTGCTCTGCAGTTGGCGGCACTGCCCGTGCATGGCCCTTTGGGCTGACAAGTGAGTTTCTAGCATCTGGCCTTACCCTCCCTCTCCAACCCTACCTTTCATCTTCATCTGACATGCACCATCTGTAGCAATGGTAATAGCCTCACTTCTCTCCTAAATTTGCTTCTATATGACATGAGCTCCTCCTCTCTACCTTTTCTTCTAGAACTTCCCTCTCCTACGCTCCACAAACTTATTTGTGTCTCACTTTCACTGAGAAGTCTTCTACTGTAACACCTGTTCATATGTATCTCACATTTTTTGAAGTTGCATGTGTGTGCTCAAGTGGCCATTTACATATGAGAGGGTCAGTCGTTGTCCTTTGACTGTCCATTGCTTGTTTCAGACTCACCTTGTAAGCATATTCTTGTCCACCATATCCATACTGCATATAATGTTTACCTTGGGAAACATCACTTAACACAGTGCTGTTCACCTGAAAGAAATTTATTTCATAAATCTGTAAGCTTTATTTTTTGAGCAGTTGTAAGTTCATAGTAACACTGGGTGGGAAGTACGTTTTAGCCACGTGATGTTCTGATAAAGGCAAAGGTAAGGAGATGGATGGTGGTGGCCAGTGTTTTAGGAGGGAGAGGGGAACTGAGGCACAGGGGAGTCTTAATTTAGTGAGGCTACTCTGTGTGATGCCATAGTAGTACAATGATATAGTGCTTCTATGTGTGTTCTTTGAGATCCACTTATTGCACATAATATATTTACAATTAAGTATACAATCATAATTTAATTTGCAATTAAAATGCCTCCATGGAATATACGTTCTAAGATTCCAGTGAGTGTCTAAAAGCACGAATAGTACATGTGCTCCATCTTCCGTGCTATCTTTTCCACACATGGGTTACTAAGGGACTAACAGTGAACAGCATGCGTGTCATGCATGTTCTGAACAAAGCTAGAGTTTGTGCTTCTGACAGGATAGACTAGATCGGCAAAGTGGTGTTACGTCATCTCTTGGAATAGCACATAATTTAAAACTGGGGAATTTCTCTTTCTGGAGTTTTCTGTGTAATATTTTCACTTGATCTTAGCCAAAAGGCCGAGAAGCGATGTGTAATGTTTTCAGAAAACATATTAACTGAAGTAATGGAAAACAAAATCTTTGAACATTGAGAGCTGCAACATGTGAAGCTGGAAGAATTTGTATTCAATAAACTTTTAATGTAAAACCTACAGAAAATTCAGAAAAATGAAATATATTAAGTACTTCACGAATGTTGACTTTTATTCTTCTTTTTTATGTTTTGTACTTTCGGGGGGTTTTTGTTTGTTTGTTTTTTGTTTTTGTTTTTGTGCCAGGGATAGAACTAAAGACGTTGAGTTCAGTTCTAAGTGAGGCAGGCACTTAACTTCTGAGCTACCTCCCTGACCTTTGTACTTTATTTCTTTAACAAAGGATTGACAAGACTATTTCTCCATTAAAGAATTTTATTTTCTTTATTTTTTAATTTTAAAGAAAAAAAAACATAACCACGAAACCTGTTTAAAAACAGGTTAGCAGAACAGTCACTATAGTTGATATATCATGTTTTATTGTGTTCTGGTGGTTCATGAGAGTACAATATATAAGCATATTTTGCCTGTGCAATATTAGCACTAAGCTTTCTTTTCAATAAACTAAAAGAAACTAGCTTTACAACTATACTATCTTGTGTATACCTATATGTTTTTCTTTTCCTTTTCTTCCTTTCTCTTTTCCCCATAAGTTTCCCTTTTCTTTCTTTTGAAGAGTTTCTTACCAATTCACAATATCTATTACACTTTTGAAATCTTATTTACTTGTTCATAGCGCCACCCAAATAGCTCAGGGGATTAAAGAGCCTGCTGTGCTTGCCCAGCCCCAGGGGGCGCCGAGACAGCAATTGAGACTGGGCGTAGTGTAGTGCACTTGTAATCCCAGCTCTTGGGAGACTGTAAACAGGCAGATCACCATGAGTCTGACCTAGTAGTGAGACTCTGAACACCCTGTAGAGCATTCCCTAAAATACAAAAAAAAAAAAAAAAAAAAAAAAAAAAAAAAAAAAAAAAAAAAAAAAAAAAAAAAAAAAAAAAAAAAAAAAAAAAAA
>PVKA01035741.1:0-22379 GCA_004027165.1 Ctenomys sociabilis
GCAAGCACGGCTACAATGTAGATTCTAACCAGGTAGCTTGGCCACCCTTGGGGGAGGAGGTAGGAGGGGCACTGACACAAGTGTGTAAGAGGCACCTTGGGGCTCTGATCTGAGGTGAGGCCGTGGGCAGGGGTGGGGGCTCTCACTCCAAGAGGCTGCCTTCCTCCTGCCTGGCAACATGTGACCTTATAGCACAGGATCATGCTGAAGTCATAGGCCCAAGATTCAGCCTGCATGGCCTACTAGTTTAGTGCCTGCTCCCTGCCCAAGCAGCCCTTCTCCCCACAGGAGATGATCGCCCTGGGCTGCAGCAACTTCTTTGGCTCTTTCTTTAAAATCCACGTCATTTGCTGTGCACTCTCCGTCACTCTGGCTGTGGATGCAGCTGGAGGAAGATCCCAGGTGAGCCACGCAGGGGTGCTCACAGCCATCCCGAGAAGCCAGGCACTGTAGCCCAGGCCAGCTCTTCCCAGTCTTCTTCCTGCCTGATCTCCACACCACAAAAGGCATCTATTGGGAACCAACCAAGAGCCAGCCTTCCCCTGCTCCCAACTCTTTTTCTGAACAGGTGGCCAGCCTGTGTGTGTCTCTGGTGGTGATGATCACCATGCTGGTCCTGGGGACCTATCTGTACCCTCTCCCCAAGGTAAGAGCCCAGCCAGAGAGCAAAAACAGTGGGAGGCTCCAGCACAAGCCATCACCAAGCATGGGGCAGTTACTTCATGGTGACCAAGCAATGTCATTATCACCTCTAGCCTCAGTCACAGCCTGTAAGGTAGACGAAGGGAGGTTTTATTCTCTCCATTTTGCAGGTGAGAGAGACTGAGGCTGGTGAAACAGTTTACAGAATTGGGCTGGTCTCAAACTCCAGGTCTTCTAGCCTTGGAGCCTGACCCACAGGCACAATGTCTGGTCCCAGCCAGGTGGCCTTATGCATGGGCTGAGTAGGGATGGGAGGAGAGGAAGGACAAGATGTAGCTGGGACAAAACCCACAGCTTGAGTGGAGAGATTTGAGGGCTCTTTGGGGGTATGTTGCGGGGCTCCAGCTCTGTCCTGCTAGGCTGCAAGGTGAGGTTGTGGGGGAAGGGCAGGTGAAGGGGCTACTCCAGGTAACACCAGCAATGCTCTGCTTCTCCAGGCTGTGCTGGGAGCCCTGATAGCTGTCAACCTCAAGAACTCCCTCAAGCAGCTTGCCGATCCCTTCTACCTATGGAGGAAGAGCAAGCTGGACTGTGTAGGTACTGGGCAGCCTCCAGGCACCCATCTGTGACCCTGCGCCTCCTCCAGCCCCACAGACTGGCCTAAGGCTGAGCCCTTGTTAGCATAGTCTAGAGGCTAGGAGTTCAGGGTCTGCAAGAGGCATCCTCGGTTCAAATCCTAACTCAGTCATTCAGCGGCTGTGTGGCCAATAGCAAGTCCCTCCCTTAATCTCCCCATGGGATGGGTATCGTGTCTTTACCCTGAGGGTGACTTTGAATTGAAACAATATTAATTTACATTTGTGCTCACTAAAACTTCTCTATTATTATTTCCATGGTTTCTAGCTCCAAAATAGTAAAAGGATTCATTTTATAAGAAAGTTTAGTAGAGAAAGCCAGAGGGTCAGAGTCTTGAGTAAGACCCTGGACTACTCTAGGCTTCTCCCACTGCAGCTGTAAATGGGAAGAGCCATGGCTGTGTCATGCCCTGGTTCTGAGGATTAGATGAGATCACAGTGAGACAGCAGCATGCAACCCTCAACATCCCCCAAGCGTGACTTGGTGTGCGGTTAGTCACACGCTCCATCTCCCACTGAGCACTGGTAAGAGAGGCTTTGTATATTGACAGTACTGCACTATGTCCACTTAAGGCCCACCATAACTAAAGAGAGGAATTAATAACCTCCTTTAAAGATAATGAAATCAAAGCTGGGATGGTTAAGTACATCATCCAAGGCCGCATAGGAACCATGTGGAGTCTGGATGGAAACTGAGTATCCAGTTCCAGCCCTCTGGGCTGCCCTGTCTTCCAGGACAGGGAGGTTCGCTCCTTAGGTGCAGCAAAGCCAATCCTCAAAGCCAGAGAAGTGAGTGCTGCATCTGAGGCACCCCGTGTGAGCTTGGGGTGGGGATAGGAAGAAAACCAAGTCCCAAGATGGGCTTTCGCATTTCCCAACCGTCTCCTCGCTTCGGCAGTAGCACCTTACATTTCCATAGTGTTTTGTGTTTTCACTTGATCTTCACAAAAATTCTCTACAGGAATCTGGGCAACTGACTTCCCTTAAAGGAATTTGAGGGTCACTAATGGCCTATGGGGGACAGCCCATGCATTCAGGCCCCTGCCCAAGCTGTCAGTTAAGGGCTGAGGGAGAATTCTCAATGTACACAGCCTGCTGTTAGAAAGAAAGTTCACAGCCACGGATTATCCACCAGTCCCATCACAAGGCTCAAACCCTTGCATTCCCTGACTCTTTAGTCCTTTCATGAGATAAGTTTGTACATTAGGAAATCACCACTCACACAAGTAAGAGAACCAAACTCCAAATCCTGGCATGTCGGATTCAAGGTGCATGGCTGAGTTATGCCCAGGGTGCCTCCCTATGCAGGCTGGTGTTTCTGTCTTGAAAACCAGCAGGGGCTAGGGATGTGGAGCACATGCCTAGCATGTGTAGACTCCTGGATTAGAGTCACACCAAGGAAAATGAGAGAGAAAAAGAGAAAGAAAGAAAGGGGGGGGGGATTGGGAGGGAAAGGAAGGGAAGAGAAGGGATGGGATGGAGGAATGGAGAGAAAGAGGAAAGGAGGGAAGGGAAGGGAGGGAGAGATCAGGCAGCCACACTCAATCTAAGGAAAACAGGCAAGCATAACCAAGCCACAAATATGTAAATCATTGCACAACTGCACTATAAAGGAAAGGATAGGTCTGAAAATGTGCTAGCAGAGAGTGACCTTGTTTAACCCTGGGAGACTTCCTGAGAGAGGCAGTTTTTCTCCCCAAGCCTGCTCTTGACTTCTCTTTCCTCACAGTGCGTCTGGGTGGTGAGCTTCCTGTCCTCCTTTTTCCTGAGCCTACCTTACGGTGTGGCAGTGGGTGTTGCTTTCTCCATCCTGGTTGTGGTCTTCCAGACCCAGTTGTAAGTTAACAGTCTCCCCTGACCCCAAGCTCAACAGAGGAGTCACTAGGCCAGCCCACCAAGGGGCCCCAGCTTAGGCCGTCCACTGTGCCTTCTACCTGGGAGCCTCGCACTGGAGGTGCTCCCAGCCCTGCGGAGACCCTGTCCCAGACAGGATGGCTAGATTGTCTGGATTCCTATATCCTGACCCCTAGAGGGCCACCACAGACTTGAAAGTCAGGATATGCAGAGAGAGGAGAGGACAGCAGATGGGTAGGACCCAGCATCCTTCTAAAAGTGCCAGCTGCACTGAAGAACCCTGAGACCCACCCCCACCCCCGGGAAGCACTGGGCAGAGGACAGAGGCATGCTAGTCCTAGAAAGGGTTCCTTAGTAAAGGCCAAGGGCACTCCACAGTAGGGTTGGACCCAGTGGAGAGGACACAGAAGACTGGAGACACCTGTCCTCCTCTTCTTGAGCATTCAGAATCAATCTCTCCGCCTTTTGGCTAAGATCAAGTGTGGAGAATCTAGAATCAGGAAGTAGTGACTTCAGGGCCACTTACGTGTGTCACCTTGTGTACCACACCTTCCCTGAGCAGTCAGGGAGCTACACCAAGGGCATGCCTGTCACCTGCCTGGTGACACCCCCTAACCACAGGCTGCCAGGAGAGCTATAGTGGAGAAAGGCAAACACAAGCCCAGGGAGCAGGTCCTGCCCTTCCTCCACCCCGCGTCTTTCAGAACCCCCGCCACTGGCATCCGTCTGTTTTCTTCTCTTCATCTAGTCGAAATGGCTATGCGCTGGCCCGGGTCATGGACACTGACATCTATGTGAACCCCAAGACATACAGTAAGGTAAGTAATCTACATGTCCGTCACTTCCTTTTGTACTACTCCCACTGTAAGACATGTTTAAAAAAAAGTAAACACTTTTTTTCTTGTTTGTGTTTTGCTTTTTGAGGCAAGATCTCACTATGCACTTTAGGCTGGCCTTGAGGGCACTGATGCTCCTGCCTCAGCCTCCCAAATGCTGGGATCGCAGGTGTGCGCACCACCACGCCCAGCAAGACCAGCAAAGGCATTTCTGCAACCTGAGCTCAGTCTCCATGTCACAGGTCCAGGATGCTGAGGGGATTAAGATCGTCACTTACTGTTCTCCTCTCTACTTTGCCAACTCAGAGATCTTCAGGCAAAAGGTCATCGCCAAGGTAAGGCTCCAGCTTGGCGGCCAGAAAGGCTTGAGAGAGCGGCTGGAAGATGGAAGCAGAAAGGGACTTGGGGCTCAGAGCAGACCCGCCCCACCAAGGGCAGAGATCAAAGCCACTGTTGGTTCTCTTCCCACAGACAGGTATGGATCCCCAGAAGGTACTCCTTGCCAAGCAAAAGCACCTCCGCAAGCAGGAGAAGAGGATGATGCCCACACAGCAGAGGAAATCGCTCTTCATGAAAACCAAGGTGAACAGAGGCCACCCACTCTGATCTTGTCGCCAGCACCCCAACTTTAGTGTGAAAAAGACAGCAAGTCTCTGAGTGCTGCCCCCAGGTAGCCCAGCAAGGCAGTGTTCTTCTTGAGTGAGATATGTCAGCTCCCCAGGGCACCACTGCCCTCTCACGCTCAGGCCAAAGAAGACATTCACAGGAACCCAAGAACAAGTCCAGAAGGGGCACAGTGGTGGACTTCTGGGGATGCAGGCCAATCGCAAATAGCAAGGCTGGGGAGGAAGTCGGAGGTAGGGAGAAGCAGCCAGACATAGATAAATGCAAAAGGGCACACCACTGTCCCCAAGGGAACTTCCTCCCAGAGCACGATGGGCCAAGACTTTGTGGAAGGGTCCTCTGCTCTTTAGGGTGGGAGACCAAGCTCACAGGCCCTGCCACACAAGGGAGTTGGGGGCTCTCCTGGGGGCTTTTCAGGACCTAAGTTCATACTTCCAAGCAGAGTCACACCTCAACCTGTTCCCTCCCGCCGGTTCTTCAGCTGCAGCCAAGTCACCTCAGTTCCATGGTCCCTGACTGTCCCCTTTCTGACCGCCACCCCCAGACGGTCTCCCTGCAGGAACTTCAGCAGGACTTTGAGAACACAACCCCGACCGACCCCAACAACAATCAGACACTGGCCAACGGCGCCGGCATATCCTACGTCACTCTCAGCCCGGACACCTCCTCAGCTGCCCCATGTGAGCCCCCTAGAGAGCCCATTGACACTCTGGCCAGTGTCCCACCCTTTGTCACCTTCCACACTCTCGTCTTGGACATGAGTGGTGTCAGCTTTGTGGACCTGATGGGCATCCAAGCCCTGGCCAAGGTGAGACCCTCACATGAGGCTGTACACACTTGCATGTCCCACGGTCCTATCCCAGGACGCCTTGGGCCTTCAGCCTCCTGAGCTGTCTGCTGAGCAGGCTCCTGACAGTGAGTCCCTGCAGAGACATGCCAAGCACTCTCTCAGGCTACTAGGAACCCCCACACAGGGCCTCTGCAGAGTCCTGTTGACCACTGGCTTGTGTGGCGCTTCCCATGCTCACTGGCCAATCCAGGACAGAAGAACACTGAGCTCAGTGTCCCGATGCTCAGGACCTTGTGATTGCACACACCTCAGGGCAGGGGCTCTGATGGAGCTGCTGTGACCATCACTGAGGCAGAGAAGGCCCTATGCCCTGAGCTCTGCCTGCTTCTCTGACCTGTCCTGGATGTCTGGCCTTGGCAGAAGACTGGCCTCTCTGAGCTTCCATCCTTTCCTTCAGCTTCTGCTCAAAACCATGAAATTGGGAAAGAGGTAGAGCTGAGAGTCTAAATTACTGAACGGAAAGATCTGGTCCTGTGAGATGGGCCACAGTGGCTTTAAGTGTCTGCCACATTGGCCAAGTCGCATTTCCGTCCCACTTTCTCAAAGTGCCTTCAGCCAACACTCCAGAGAGAAGTGCTATGTTCGGCTGCTATTTTTGTCTTTGGTGGCCCAGCCTCTCAGCTTTGCTTACTTGTTTGGCTTCCTCTCTGAAGTACATTTTGGGAGTCACCTTTCAGACCCACTCAGAACATTCCTCTCCTTTTCTTCCCCACCCCCAATGCCCTCCAACACCTGCAGCTGAGCTCCACCTACGGGAAGATCGGAGTCAAGGTGTTCTTGGTAAACATCCATGGTAAGAAAAGCCAGACACTGATCGCGTCGTGAAAGGCTGGGGAGGGAGGTGCGGGGAAACAGGCTGGTGAGGACTGACTAAGAGAGGCCAGCACCCTGTGCTCCTCCAAACTGCTGCTTAGTTGCAAGGACTTCAGATCCAAGTCAAAACAGACTGGCCAGAGCCGAGTGCAGTGGTGCACGTATGTAATCCTAGCACTCTGGGAAGCTGAGGCAGGAGAATCTATATAAAGTTTGAGCTCAAGCTGGGTAACTTAGCAACTTAGTGTGACCCTGTCTAAAATGAGAAAAGAGGTGACTGGAGTGCAGTTCAGGGCAAAGACTGGATTCAACCCCCAGTGCTAAAAGATGAAGACAAAGACAGAGAGTCAGGGAAGATCATATGAACACCCTAGAGGGTCTCAATACCAGGGTTAGGATCCATGGAGCTGAGGGAAGACAGCCAGGGTTGCCATCTGCCCCATTACTGATTTGCTCTGTATTGTGAGCCAAATCACTTCATCTGCCCATATGTGGAGGGTTGGCTCTATGAAGCTGGGGACCCTGTCCCAGTCAGACCTGTGAATCTAGGTAAACCCAGAGCATGGGCCACATTCCCGGGGGACACCCAGATGCAGTCTTCTATGCTCAGGTCACAGAGCACTGGGCGTTTGCAGCTTTCACACAGAGGCCAGGTGCAGGGTATGGAAATGCAGCAAGTACACGCGACACACCACACAAGCACACACACGGCATACTGCCAAAGACTGGAGCCATCCAGCAAGGAGCAGGTCCCACTCTGCAGAGACCCCACTCAGAGACAAAACCCCCAGTGGCCACAGCCTGCTCCATGAGCTATGGGGTTAGAATCCCTGTCACCCTCCCCGATTACTCCCTCAGGAAACCACTCTAGAATTTGTAAGAGTAGAGGCTCTGCCATGTACCAGGAGTCAAGGAAAAATCTATGTAAATGGGAGGAAGCATGGGCCTTGGGAGATATAATGGGCAGTGGCCTCCTTGCGGATGGGTTAGCCTTGCCCCTGGAGTCCCTGCAGAGTACCAACTCTATAATCAAACTACTTCCTTCTGCCCAGATTGAAAGTTTAGCATCCTCAAACTCATGCTGCCCTCTGCTGTCCAGGGCTGATATTACAAGGCTAGCTCCCCGTCAGAGCCCTAGGACGTACCTCAAGCCTCTCTCTGTTTCTTCCTGCTCTGGTCCCCCCTACCCCCGCCCCACCACCCCTTAGCGCCAATCTGCCATGGTTGTTCTCTTTCTGAACCTGACCTTGCATCCTTCCAGCCCAGGTGTACAATGACATCAGCCACGGAGGTGTCTTTGAGGACGGGTGTGTACAGCGTGACCACATCTTCCCCAGCATACACGACGCAGTCCTCTTTGCCCAGGAAAATGCCAGAGAAGCAATCCCAGGACAGAGCTCCCAAGAGGTAAGATCTTCACCCGAAGCAAACTTGACTCAAAGATACTGCCATAGCCATTCCGAAGGGCACTGGGAGAGGGCTTAGTCCTGCCCCTTGACTTTTCTGAAACTCAGTTCCCTTATCTGTACATATCATTAGCTACCACTACAGAACTTTCTTGGGTTTTTTTTAGGATTAAATAATCATTATATATTTCATGTCACTTGAAAGTTCTGTATATACTATTTGTTAAAACCCTTTATTACGATTAACTTCCCGATTGAACCAGCACCCAAAGGCTTGCATATGATGTCCTTCATCCGCATTTCTCAACCACAGCCTCCTGCTCTCTTTCTAGAAAGGCCTAGCCAGCCATAGTGGTGCCCACCTGTAATCCCAGCCTTTGGGAGGCTGAGGCAAAAAATTTCTGGAACTTCAAGGCCAGTCTGGGCTATGAGTTCAAGGCCAGCGTGAACTACATATCAAAAATACGTAGATAGACAGACAGACAGACAGACAGAGTGAGCCTTCCAGGGCTTGAGGGTTTCAGGCTGGTGATGGATGAAGAGGCTGTGTCTGAGCTGTGTCAGCTTCTAGGTGTCTGATTTACTAGCTCAGTAAGTGATATGCAAATGAGGCACCAATAACAACAGCACATGTCCTTCTAGGCCTCTGGAAAGCTGAGGAGTCAGAAAAATCCCATTCCACTGGGATCTCTGTTCCAGTCTTCCCATCTCCCACACCCAGCTCACCCTGCCCTCCCCTCCCAAGACTCTATGCCCCAGCTCCACATCCTCCCCTGTCTTCTGCAAGATATAGGAGACTGCTCTGGCCCGAGAGCAATGATTTGCTCTTTATCATAAGAGACTGACGAGGGTGACGCCATCTATTCCCAGCACTGAGAGTGCCCAGGATGACTCAGGGGTGCCTTGGCTCCCATCCTCCTCACCTATAGGTGAATTAGGGAGACAGAGCCAGGAGAGGGACTGGCTCCCCTACTTTGAGAACCAGGTCCACAGACCAAATAGGAAGATTATCTTGAATTCTCACTACTCTTATTTCACCAATAATGTCTAGGGTTTTTTTTTTTTGTTTTGTTTTGTTTTGTTTTTTTGCCTTTTTGAGACAGGGTCTCACTATGCAGTTCAGGCTGGCCTTAAACTCACTTTGTAGCTCAGGCTGGTCTCGAAATCACAACAATCCTCCTGCCTCAGCCTCCCGAGTGCTGGGATTACAGGCCTGCACCACCATGCCCAGCTATGTCTAGTTGTTATAGTTTCTCTGTATATAATGCATTACTTATATGCTTATAAGTAATTTACACTAAATGTAGCCTAATTTACCCATTAGAGTCTATACTCTTATATGTATAAATTACACGCATGTGTACACACATGCACATACACCTTTTCTATGGTACAGTAAGGAAGAAAGCCAGAAAAATGAATCTGATGAGCCTACTTTTGCAGACTTGCAGAGAGAGAAAAGGGACTGCCCACAATCAGGCACTAGTCATCACCCTTGAAAGCTGGGGAAGATGGCCTCACCCCTAGCTAGCAAGGGCCAGCCTGGTGCACACCTGCCCGTGGTTCTATTTAGTGCTCTATTTGGTGGGACAGGTGAGGGAGAGGCAAGTGGACGAGACATGCAGGGACGTGGTGCCCGTGCAGAGCCCATGTCCCTCCTGCAGCCACGCAATGCGGCCCCTGAACTCACCTGCACCTGCTTCCCCCCATCCAGGCCCCAGGAGACATCGAGCTTTCCCTGTGTGACTCAGAGGAGCACAGCCCGGGCTACTGGGACTTAGAACAGGTGAGCAGAGAGATGGGGCTGACAGAGGGAGAGGAAGGGGACCCTCTCCGGGACAGGGGTTCACTATGCTCCCCACAGCAGGCATCCTGAAGTCTCGTCTTGCACATTGCATCCTCGTCTTTCTCTGCACATCAGATCCACATCCTTCCCATCACCTGCAAGGCAGCCTGGGAAAGGGAGGGTTTGGACCAAATGCTAGAGAGCCACAGCTCTGCGTAGCCCTGTGGTCTTGGGAGAGCTGCAGAACACTCCTGTGGCCCCATCATTGTCATCTGTAAAGTCAGGGAAATGGACAATGCTTATCCCTCACAAGATCATCAGGCTGGGGGAGTCATGAGTTCTTGCATTCATTCAACACATATATATGGAGGGACTGTTCCTCACCTGACATGGTTGCACCCAACACCCCAGCCCTTGGGAACTCTGTCTTGGTAGAATCAAATGGATCCTGGGGCTGTTACTGTCAGAAATTCTAGGGCATATTATTATTTTTACAAGTACACAACTCTTAAAAATTAAAAGTGATGCAGACATACACTAAAGGCTATGCCCCATCAGACCCATGGGAACTACCCCCAACCTCCTGAATTAACAAAAATGTAACAAAGTTTAAAGAAAGGTGGCTCTGAGTCTATTGAAAATAACACCTATCTCTGGGTCACTTGAATTCTTTGTGGTTAGAGTTCCATGGAACTCTGAAGACATCTCTGAGAGCCAACAGCAGGTGGAGACAGTAGAAAACAGAGCCAGGACCATGAAGGTCTAGCAAATGATTTCTGTGTCTTTTTGGAATCTCCAGCACATTCCCATAAAGTCTGGATAGCACTGAAATGCTAGCTAATCAAAGTGAGAAAAAATTCTCAGTTTCTCTAGTCGCAACCCTCATTTCACCTAATAGAGAAAGTGAAGCTGAAACACTAGCGAAGGACACATGACACATGACAGGTCACAGGGACACCAGAGGCCGTACATAAGTGGGTCCAGCACCTTGGCCCATTGCCATGGTACAAGATCCCCTTCTCATCTGGCCTTGCCTCCCCTCTTCTCACGCACGTTCAGGCACACACACACACACACACACACACACACACACACAGTGCCTCACTCTGGCCAGTGGCACCTCTTTCTGTGGTCCCTTTGGCCCCCACAGGTCTAATGCCTTCTCTCTCTCTCTCCTTATTCCTTCCTGTGGCCCATGCAGGAGATGTTTGGGAGCATGTTCCACACAGAGACCCTGACCGCCCTGTGAGGCCCGGCTGCTACCCATGCTGCCTCCAGAGCACCTGGCACCAGGGACTCCTTGGAGGAAAATCCCAGGGTTGCAAAGAGAGACTGGGGAGGACAGTGTGGCCACCGGAAGCCTGGTTCCGCTCTCTCTCCCCTCCTTCTCCTTCCCCTCCTCCCTCAGCGGGATGAGCTCACCACTGCCCCTGCTACTACCTGGATGAGAACCTGGGGAGCTCACCTCCTCCAACCTTAGCTCAGACCAGCAGTGCACAAGCCTCGGCCCTGTCCACATTCACTCCATGCTGCCCACCTGTGCCCTGCCCATGGCAAGCCAGGAATGTTTTGATTTCCGGACTCTGAGAGTGAACCAGGGACAGGACAAGGGCAACTGCACTGATCTGGTGTACAAACTTTGCAAGGGTTCTGGGGCCTACATGGGTTGGTGGCAGAGGATGTCCTGCTATCACAGGACACAGAGATAAACTCAGGAGCCCATGGCTCGTCCCCTCCAGATTCCCCAACTCCATACCTGGCAGCTCTGTACCACATGCACTTGATCTCCACACCCTAGGAGTTTCTAGGTGACACATCCCTTCCTCTTCCAACAGCCACTGCTGCTCAGCACTCCAAACTCCAGCCTTGGCAGTGACCAGGCCCCTGCAACCTCCAGAGCTACCTCCCCAAGGGTGGCCACCATGGGGCTGCCTTGACCTCCTGAAGCGCCATTCACTTCCTCCTGAGAGGCTGCTCCCCTCCACTTGAGGCCAAATAGGAGCCCAAGAAAGGGAGAGGCTGGCAGAATTCTCTGGCAACCTAGCAGCAGATACTGGTGCCTCTGCACAAAGGCTTTTTACCAGAGATTTGGAAGGACATGGGTGCTAGTGCCAACCCAGGCCAAACTGGGGGGACCTGTGTCCTACCAGCTGCCCTCACCTCAAGGCCTATAGGGAAAATACCTCCCCTCAGGATATCTGCCTTATCCTTCTTCACTTGGGAAAGAGCCAATCGTGTTAACTCTCCTTTATTAGCCTGAAGACTGAAGTCAGGAGGGGACCTACCTGCAGGTGAGGGAGGAGGTCTCACAGGATCAGCTGTACCCCTCAGGGACCTTAGAGGTGGTGAGGGAGGGTCCAGATGGATCTTACTCCACAGGGTGTCCTTAACAACCTCAAGACCTCAGTCTATCTTCCTCTAGGAAAGATAAAAATAGGAACTCAGTTCTCTACCTATCTAGGGAGGTACATCTAGAGAAAACTCCATACAGGTATATAGAGGAACCCCTCTGTTGTAGGCTCCATGTGCAAGTGCTTTGTAAAAATCCCGTGGAAGTGCACAGAAAGTCTTCTGGCCTCTCCTCACTTTCTCCCAAGTTCCATGTCCTGACAGGCTGGGCTGGCCCAGCCTGGGAAGAGGTCCCAGTCCTTAACTTCAGCCTGCCCTGCATTGTATATCTGTGTGTTCAGCGAGCTGGTCAGCTAGCAAGTCTTCCTAGAGTTAAAGGAGAGGGTGCTGGCCCAGCACCCGCAAATTCTTGGCCAGAGGCGCTGCTGCTCAGTGAATTCATTATGCCCTCTGGCTGCCAATGGAACTCAAAACTTGGAAGGCAGGAGACAATGTTATCTGGGATTCACCGTGCCCAGCACTGGAAGTGCCAAATTCCAGGAGGACAAGAGCCTCAGCCAATGACAACCCACCCGCCCCTGCTCCACCTCCGCCAAAGTCTAGCTCAGGCCCAGAGGTGGAAGAAGGTCACAGAGCCTCAGAACAGCATAAGTCAGAGTCTTCCTTTGAAACAAGTGTATGGATCCCATGGGAACTTGATGAAGTGACCGTTAACGAATGCCCAGGCCAGCACCAGAATTGCTGACCCACAGTGGCCAGAGTCAGGGCTCCAGAAAGGATCTGTGACCTCTCCAGGACAGTAAGCACCCCCAGTGCTCCCACCTGGGGCAAGGTGAAGAAGACTGCTCTGTCAAGGTGTCTTGGAAAGAACACAAATGTTACACAAACCACTTTTTTGGATACGACCAATGCAGGGAGGGAGGGGGTAAGGTAATAGAATAATCCAGAATTTCAGTGCTTTTGAATGTTCTTACTGATGCTGACCTATGATGATATTATTCCCAGGGAGAACTGGGAGCTTTGTCTCTTGAGATATTTGTGTAATTTATTTAATTTAAATGTCATTCTCCTTTCATTCATTTTGGTAATAAAGTGCTTTTGAAATATGAGCAAGTGCACATTGGGGTGGTCTAACAGAGAGGCCATCAAGTCGCCTCCAGGGAGCCGCTGGCTTGGCTTGGCATCTTGAGACAAAGCAAGGACCTGGGCTAGACTCAGAGATCTCCTAGCAGCTCTCCGGTTTCTGGCTTTCCACTCTTGCAGATGAATAATTTTTTTAATGACCCAGCTAAAGAGTGGAGATCAGGAAGAGAAGAGTAGACTAAGTAATTCACCTACCTGGAACCAGCTCTGAGAGCCATGAAGGACCAGAACTGTGATCGAAATAAAGTGAATTTTTAAATTTACATTCATATATACATATAGATATAGATTGCCATTAATCTCCCTCAAATACTTCCACTTGCTTCAAACACCCATTCATTGTTGCACTGTTTGAAGCAGTTCTAGAAGTCCTCTTTCACCAGCGTCTTTACAAAGAGTGATCAGAAACACAGTGAAAGTGACTGAGCACCACCCATGTATTCACCAGTCTGGCACTATGCAGCTTCCCGTTTCCTCCAATCTCAAGTGACCATGAAAAGTAAATAATTTGAATTAGCTTAAGACATTGAGGCAACCAAAAGCACCTGGAGAAGAGTCTTACAAAACTGCGTCAGAAAATGGCAAGAATGATGGGATAAGTGTGCTCAAAGCAAGGGATTTATTTTGTGGGGCATTAATGAAAATGTGCCTTTTGCTATGATTTTTTTTTTTTTTTTGGTGGTACCAGAGATTGAACTCAGGACCTTCTACTTGCCAAGCATGCACTTATTCCACTGAGCTATCTCTCCAGCCAATAAATTTTTTAAAATGTAAACATTAATTATATTTTTTCTTTCTCGTGTATTCAGCAGAGTCTACAGGGTCTCGCTATGCAGATCAGACTCATAGTGATCCTCCTGTTTTCAGCCTCCCAAGCACTGGGATTATAGGCACACGCCACCACGCCCTGTCTCAGTTGCCATCTAAGTGAGCCCCGGGGGCAGGGCCGCCACAGCACACCAGAGATTGAGCCCTGCTCCCTGCACCTGCCTTAGCAGGTGCTTCAATAATTATATTTTCAATCACACTTTCATATTAAGGAAGTCATCACCTCCTTATGAAGCACTTCACTTGCCAGTTCTATAGTCTATAGTCATGGTGTTTGTTATAGATCTGTCATGGTTTCCATCTACAATGTCCTCAAAAGTCATCTATTCAGGGCTGAGGTGCTTGGAAGGTGACACATCATAGAGATCCTCTGCTCATCAGAGGATTGGTCCCTTGAAGATTTCACGGCTAAATGTGCTGCTAGGAGGTGGGGCCTGGTCAGAAGAGGTGGGTGGGAGGGTTTACCTAGAAGAATGTGTACCTGGGCCTGGTGCCTCCCTTCCCTCTGTGCCTCTTGGCCGCAGCTTCCTTCTGCCATCCCCTTACGCCATGCCATTTGTGCCCTGGAGTTAACCAACCGCAGACTATACTCTTCGAAACCAAGAGCCAAACTAAATCTGTCCTCCTTTAAGGCGTGGGCATCAGGAATCTTGTCCCAGTGTTTGACTCATACACAGTCAACATCACATTACTCAGCAAAGACTCTAGAACCCTCAGGCTGGGGAGCATGTAATTTAATCCCACCTTTTTCTCCCCTATTTGTGAATGTTCCCAAGAAAGTAAGACCACAGGACTCAAAGGTCCAGCAAGCTAGACTAGGCTGACTCCTAGCTTTGCTTATTAAAAAAAAAAAAAAAAGGAAGGAAATAAGAATCAAGGGGGAAAAAAGGCAGAAAAGGCAGAAGTAAAATGAAGTGGAGAGATGAAGGACCAGAGAGAAGACAAAGCAAAGAAAGCAAGCAGCTGAACCATCAGCAAAATAGACGTGAGAATGAACAGACGAGGGGAACCAGAGAAAGAAACAGGGCAGGAGGAGGAACATCTATCCCCAACAGAAAAGATGGAGAGCTTCGGAACCAATCTTTATCCTGAGCTCAGCTAAGATTTGGGATGACTTGCAGTTAACTTCCTTCCCATTTGAGTTTTAGATGGTTTTTAATGACACTATCTTAGCCTAACTCCTTCTAGAAGTGGAATCTGAAATCAAAGGGTGTGCACAGTTTATTTAGAAATGATCGAACAGAGCAGGAGTGGCGAGCAGGAGCAGCGAAAGGGGCTGGGGGGCAGCAGCTTGAGGACGAGTCTTGGAGGGAGCCCCGGTGGAGCGCAGCGGCCAGCTCTCTAGCGGCTCTTAACCACTGCACCCATCCCCTGTGTGCCAGAGCTCTGGTACTCCCTCTCCAACAAGTTCAGGTTGCAAGGGCATGAGTTAGAGAAGTCCCCAAGGTATCCCATGCTGTGGTGTCAGTGATGTCACACACATACGTACACACACACACACACACACACACACACACACGAAGACAGAGGAACCACGTGTCTTCAGGGAAGTACTGGCAGGTAGGATGGCTCAAAACCCTAACCCCAGGAGAGACTCAGTAGGAGGCACACACAAGAGACATCAAAATCAAATTGCATTTTTAATTTCTCACCTTTTAAGGCCCATTTCTGCCTAAACTGTGTAACCACAACACAGCCTTAGTGGAGTAGAGTCAAAGCTTCCGCGCAATGGCTGGAATCACCACCCAAAACTGAACCAGAGTGTCCTGAAAACCATGAATCTCTAATTATGCTCACGAGCAGGTAACTGTCCTCCCTCCGGGGTGCTGCCAAGGAGACCCGCCCTGGGCTTCCCAGCCCTCATAGTCCAACGCGCATCATGTTTTTAAGAGGAAGGTAAGCTAGCTGTGAAGGCCACACCTGTGATCACAGCACTCTGAGAGGCTGAAGCAGGAGGATGACAAATTCAAACCCAGGTTGGGCAATTTAATGAGACCCTGTTAAAAGGGCTGGGGATTTAGTTCAGTGCAAACCTCAGATTGGGTTCAATCTCCAGTACTGGGAGAAAAAAAAAAAAAAAACAAGAATATATATATTCTAAAAATGAACTAAGGCATATTTAAAAAACAAACTTTCTATTTGGAAATAATTCAAGTTAAAGAAAGGCTGTAGGCCTGGCAGCACATTCCTCCCAGTACTTGGGAGGCTGAGGCAGGAGGATCACTGCAAGTGCAGGGCTGGCCTGACCTGCACAGTAAGACGCTGTCTCAACAAGAGAAAAGAAAAGAAGAGGAAAGAAGGAAAGGAAAGGAAAGGAAAGAAAGGAAAGGAAAGGAAAGGAAAGGAAAGGAAAGGAAAGGAAAGGAAAGGAAAGGAAAGGAAAGGAAAGGAAACGAAAGGAAAGGACTCTTTAATGTGGACCATTTCCATGATTTGCCTTTTACAACATTTGGCATTTTTTAATTTTTTAAACATACATTTATTTATTTATTTATTTATTTATTTATTTATTTGGTACAGGATCTCTGTGCAGCTCAGACTCGTACTAATCCCCCTGTTTTCAGCCTCCCCAGCACTGGGATTACAGGTGTGTGCCACCACGCCTGGTTTCAGTGGCTGGCTCAGCGCCTGGCTGGCATGACATGCGGTACCAGAGATTGAACCCAAGTCCTTGTGCTTGCCAGGCAGGCACTTAGACCACCAAACTATCTCCCTGGCCCATTTGGCATTTTTTAATACTGTGGTTCACCCACTATCTTTTCCTATCTGTCTGATATCTCATGATTCCACAGTATCCTCGCCAAGGATATTCCATAAGTAATGAATACTTTCTCTTCTTCTGTTTATCGTATCTAGAAAAACAAGCTATTCTTCAGTCACCCACAGTGTAGTTAATTCTGATTACACAGCCAGGATATTGCCTGACTTCACCAAATAACCACCAGAGGGAGGTTTTTTTTCTCTTCCTGATGGTTTTGAGGAAACACTTTAAAACCATGAAATATCCTGCTGTTCATTAAAATATCTGCCTAGATGGAGCATCCATTGCTGGCTCTTGTCTCATCCTTTCAATTCTATGATAGCTGCAAAATGTTGATTCTGTAGCTCCAGCCTACAACCTACATTTACTAGTCAGCTCTTTGTACCCTGTCAGAAAGATCCCTGACTTCTCACGCACATATCTGTAGCTTTTAGAAACTACATATGGAGGGCTAGGGAGATAACTTGGTGGTCTAAGCACCTGCCTAGTGCAAGGACCCGGGTTTGATCCCCAGTACCACATGCCATGCCAGCCCTGGAACCTCAGGTGTACCATGCTGGCTACTGAAACTGGGCAAGGTGGTGCACACCTGTAATCCCAGCACTGGGGGGGCTGGACAGAAGGATCACTATGAGTCTGAACTGTGTAGTGAGACCCTATACCAAATAAATAAATAAATCTTTATGTATGTCTGTTTACATTCATATTATATATGTATGAACATACATGTATGAATGTGCATATGCATATTTATATATGTGTATGCATATGCGTAGATGTGTCTCAGCACTTTCTCTCTTCTATAACTGAATGCCACAGACTAGGAAATTTATTTTAAAAAAAAGAAATTTAGCTCATAATTCTGGAAGTCCAAGAGCAGAGCTCCTGCATCTGCTTGGTATCTGGTAAGGATCTTCCTGCCAGATTATGGTGGAAAGCACCACACAGCAAGACAGCAAACAAACCACAGGAGCTTACTTTATAACAAAGCCACTCTCGTGGGAACCCACAAATGCACTAACCCACCAATCTATGAGTGAATTAATTCATTGCCTTATGACTCAAACACTGGGTCCCACCTCACAGCATTAATCTGGGGATCACATTTCACCCTGAGATTTGGTGGCAGCATTCAAGTCGCAGCAGCATACGCTGAAAACTGTACTTCTCAGCATTGACAGCTGACAGCTCCAAGAAGCAGAGACTCTTAGCAAAAACACGTAAAATACTCCAACTTGGGCTTGTAACACTGCTTCTCTCCAAAAGGAAACAGGGCTTCTTGGGTAAATGGCTGATGGCTGGCTCCTACAGGGTAGGCACACGGTGAGTCCAGAACACCTTCTATGGCAGAGTCAGGGACCTGCTCAAGTCAAGAAGAGCAGGCCATGAGATCACAGGAGCCAGGTTAAAGTGACTTGAACCCCAAAATAAGTAAATATGATGATTCTTTTTTTTTTTTTTTTTTTTTTTTGTCTTTTTGAGACAGGGTTTCACTATGCAGTTCAGGCTGGCCTTAAGCTCACTTTGTAGCTCAGGCTGGTCTCGAACTCACAACAATCCTCCTGCCTCAGCCTCCCGAGTGCTGGGATTACAGGCATATGCCACCATGCCCGGCTATTATGATGATTCTTAAACCAGTGGAAACCAAGAATTGAGTCCATATCGATGCATATGATAGCAGATGGTAGATAGATAGATGATAGATAGATAGATAGATAGATAGATAGATAGATAGATAGATAGATAGACAGACAAACAGACAGACAGACAGACAGACAGACAGACAGACATAATTTTGTGGCTTGCTCAAAATCAAATTTATCTTGCTCAAAAATTCATATGTTGAAATCCTAATCTCCATGGAGATGGGTTTAAGAGGTGGGACCTTTGAGAAGTGGTGAAGTCATATAGATTTAACTCTCAAGGATGAGTTGAGTGTCCTTAAAAGAGAATAAAAGCCCCAAGTCCTTCTTGCACATCAGATTACAGTGAGAAGAGTAAGAGGGCCCACATCAGACACTGAATCTGCTGATTCCTCACCTCTATCTCCCAGCCTCCAGAAGAGTGAGAAATAAATGTTTACTGTTTATAAGACACCCAATTGATGGTATTTTGTTAAAGCAGCCCAAATGCATTAAGGCAGTAATATGATTTAATATCTGAAAGGATTAGTCCCCTGCTAGAGCATCTTTGTGATATAGTTTTCCATGAGTATGGTATTCCCTAGCCAGGCATGGTGGTACACGCCTATAATTCCAACCATAAAGGTTGAGGTTGAGGCAGGAGAATTGTGAATTTGCAGCAAAGCCGGAAAATTTAGCAATTTAGTAAGACCCTGGCTCTAAATAAAGAGAAAATTTTTAAATTTTAAATTTTGGATACAAAAGAATATGGGTACGTACCTCGGTATGAGGGACCTGGGTTCAATTACTAATTCCTCACAAGCAATATGGCATTTCGTTCCATTTAAGTCTTCTTTTGTTAATCTCAGTATTATTTCCTCATATAGATCTTACATATTTCTCCAACTTATTCCTAGTTACTTTTTACATTTTTATTACTGTATAAATGGAACACTTAAAAATTATACTGTTTGTTACTCAAATACATAAAGGTTGACTGAGGAGATAGCTCAGCTGTCTAAGCACCTGCCTGGCAAGCAAAAAGACCTGAGTTCGGGGATCCCAGTACAAGATGCTGTGCCAGCCCAGAAACTGGGCATGGTGGGACACACCTGTGATCCCAGGCCTGGGAAAATGAGACAGGAGGATCACTATGAGTCTGAGCTGCTCAGTGAGATCCTGTATCCAACAAATACATAAAGGCTATTTATTTTATTTGTACCCAGATTATTTACTACATTCTCTAATAATGCTAATAGTTTTGTTGTTGCTGTTGTTTAGTGTGTGTGGCACTAAAGTCTGAACCCAGGGACTTTGCATGGAGCTACATCTCCAAGTCTTTCATTTTACTCTTGTTTTGAGACAGTGTCTCCCTAAGTTGCCAAGTTACCCAGGCTGGTCTGGAATTTCCAAAGCCTAAGAATGAGGACCAACAGCCAGACTTACTATAATGTTGTCTGAATTATCCAGTTTCTAACAAAAAACTATTATAGGACAGTCACACACACACACACACACACACACACACCAATATTGTCAAAAACAGACAAAATACATGCAACAGATGCCAAATTTAATAGAAAGTTGACTAATCGTTATAACATTCACAGAACCTCAAAGAAATGTAAAACATCATTAAATATTCAAAATGCACAAAATGAAAGTACCAGAAGGAAGTGTTTATTAATGGCAGAAAACTTCCAAACTTTATTGAAAAAATAATAATCTACATATCCAGGAAGCTCAACGAATTCCAAAGGATAAATGAAAACAGACCCACAGACACATTAGAATAAAAATACTGGAAGTAAGAATGTCTTGTTGCTTACAAAGGAACACCAGTAAGGCTCACAGCCAACTTCTCAGCTGAAATCATGGAAAACACTGCTCGTGTTCAAAGAAAAAAAAATCTGTCAATCAAGAATCATACAGCTTGCAAAGTTGTTTTACAAAAATGAAGACAAAATGAAAATTTTCTCACATAAAAAAACAAAGATGGGCCGGGCATGGTGGCACATGCCTGTAATCCCAGCACTTGGGAGGCTGAGGCAGGAGGATTGTTGTGAGTTCAAGACCAGTCTGAGCTACAAAGTGAGATTAAGGCCAACCTGAACTGCATAGTGAGACCCTGTCTCAAAAAGACCAAAAAAAAAAAGATGATGTGCTGCTAGCAGACTCATCACATGAAATACTAAAGGAAAAACTTCAGACCATTGAATAGACATTAGTTGAATTCACATGAAAAAAATAGAAGCAAAAAAAAGAAAACGAAAAATATAGAAGCACCAAAAAAAGTTAATTGCATAATTTTTATAAACAATAAAATGGATATATTTTCCTATCTTCATTTATTGTTGTTGTTATTGTTTGTTTATTTGTTTACTTGTTTAAGACAAGGTCTCACTTTGTAGCCCAGGCTGGCTTTAATCTGATGTTGATCCCCCTTCCTCATTCTCCCAAGTAATGGGATTGCAGGTGTGCACCATCACGCCCAGCTTTCTATCTTCTTGTAATAGATTTAAAAAGAAATTGCATTTCACTTCACAATCAGGAACAAGACAAGGATGTCTGCTGTCTCCATTCCTACTCAATATAGTTCTGGAAATATATTGATGCTTAGAGCAATTAGACAAGAGAGACAAAACAAATATGGATTGGAAAGAAGGAAGTCAAATTATCACTAATAGTAGGTGACATAATACTCTACATAAAAGACCCCAAAAACGCCACCAAAAGACTTGTAGACTTAATAACAAATTCAGTAGCATAGCCAAATGCAAAGTCAACACTCAAAAATTGATAACATTTCTGCACAAAACAACACACACATGGGAAGAGAAATTAGAGAAAGCACACCTTTCACAACAGCATCCAGAAAAATGAAATACATAGGAATTAATCTAACAAAGAAAGTAAAAGATCTATGCACTGAAAATTATAGTACTATGAAAAGAGATTGAAGAGGACTTCAGAAAATGGAAGGATACTCCTTGCTTATGGATAGGAAGAACCAACGCTGTGAAAATGGCCGTACTCCCAAAACTGTTATACAGATTAAATGCAGCCCCATTCAAAACACCATTAGCATACTTCACACATCTAGAGAAAAATCCCTAAAATTCATATGGAAATGGAAGACACCAAGAATAGCAAAAGCAATCCTGGGCAACAAACGCAAGGCAGGAGGCATCACAATCCCTGAAAATTTGAAATTATATTACAAAGCTACTGTGATAAAATCAGCATGGTACTGACAAAAGCAGGCCTGAGGATCAATAGAACTGATTAGAAGATGCAGACACAACTACAGACACACTCAGCCACCTTAGGCCCAAACATGTTCACTGGAAGAAAGATACCCTCTTTAATAAATGGTGCTGGCAAAAGTGGCCTTTCACATGCCAAAGACTAAAACTAGACCCATGTTTATCACCATGCATTAAATTAAAGTTTAAATGGACCAAAGATCTAAACAAATATTAAAACAGAAACACTAAATCTACTGGAAGAGAAAGTAGGTAGATATCTTGAAGACATATTGGCAGGCAGACAGTTCATGAACAAAAGCCAAATTGCATGGGAAATTCTCCAAACAATCAGCAACTGGGGTCTCATCTTATGGAAAAGTTTTTACACATGCAGAGAAATTACCAAAGAATGAAAAGAAAACTGGGAAAATATTTTAGCCAACTGTTCTTCAGACAATGGATTTCCACCTCGAATATATAAACAATTTTTAAAAATCCAGGGTGAGGCGCGAGCGGCGTGGGGCGTTGAGTTAGGTCGCTGGGCTTCTCGCTTTCTTCGGTCAAACAGCTCTACCACCAAGATGGTCAATGTACCTAAAACCCGAAGGACTTTCTGTAAGAAGTGTGGCAAGCATCAGCTTCACAAAGTGGCCCAGTATAAGAAGGGCAAGGATTCCCTGTATGCCCAAGGAAAGAGGCGCTACAGTCGGAAGCAGAGTGGCTATGGTGGGCAAACGAAACCCATCTTCCGGAAGAAGGCTAAGACGACAGAGAAGATTGTGCTGAGGCTTGAGTGCGTGGAGCCCAACTGCAGATCGAAGAGAATGCTGGCCATTAAGAGATGCAAGCACTTTGAACTGGGAGGAGACAAGAAGAGAAAGGGCCAAGTGATCCAGTTCTAACCTCGTGCTTCACTTTAAGCAAATTTGTTGAAGCTATAGAAAGATTAGCTGTAGGAAAATAAATGTAGTCGTAACAACAA